>JABSTQ010008935.1:0-25858 GCA_013358835.2 Ixodes persulcatus
TGCGGTTCTGCTGAACATTTTTCTTTATGTTTTTACGAATTTGTTAGCATTGTTTATTTGTTGGGTTTATTCCGTCATGGCGTAGCGGCTGACAGTGCTGCAGAGAGGCGTTTCGCACGCGTTTGGTTATGTCCCGTTTAGGAATACCCGAAGAGTTGGGTTTGTTCTTGCCTGTGCGGCTGAGTTTTTCCGTCTTCATTAAAATTTATGATTTTTTTTTTTATTTTACCTCTACTGTCGTCAACCTCTTGGTCTGACTCTCCGCCAGGCGTGGACCTATCGCCTTGCCACCACTCGAACCTAAATCTTTTTTTTTTTTTTTACGCAATTTCGTAAGATCGGAGTTGGTTGTAGTATTTTTATTAATTTATTTTTATTCCCTACGACTTTTCGTGAAACTCTCCGTGTGTTTGGACCGTTTCTGTGTTCCTTCACTTTGTGGTATTGCCGAGTGAAAGTCCACTCCCTGGTGATATGTGCGATGTGCGGTGAACCAACCCTAGCGTTTGGTGTCGGAAAGAATTGTATATAATATAATCGATGATGGGGTGACTTTTTATGTCTTAGTAATATGACAGCTAAAGCTAGTCATGCTAGTTTACCGTTAAATTTTTATAAATCGAAACAATACAACATCTGCGGCTCTTAGATATCGAAGCTCTACCCGGCCTGCTGTTTTGATTAGATATGTTTCTCGTGGTTTCCCGCTCTTATGAAAACATAAATGACTATTCAATACCACAAAATACGTTTATAATGGATGTCAAAACGCAGACAAGAACTCAAAAAAAACTTTTTTCACAATTATACAAATGCACGGGTCGCTATGTCTGACTTAGGTCTTGTAAACGAATACGTCGTTTTCTGATATTGACGCTTAAATATAGAACCACTGATCTCAATGAAAATTGCTGGATCGCCTTCGTCCGCTCCGCGAATGCGGCCGCTGGCCGCCATCTTTTTGGTAGAGTGATATTACCTCTAGCCAAGGTACAGTCGCTGCAGCCACTATCATCTATTCATGGCAGACAGCCTTGTGGCAGTTGTGGTAGCAGGCTGCCATTAAAATAGCGTGGGTGATATTTCGTGCTTCATTGAAATTGTTTGACGAAACATATTTTTGAAACCCGGCGTAAACGGCAGCCCGATCTTTGATGACCCGGTGAAAGTTTCTCGAAATCGCAGCACTGGGGAAAAGCAGCACAGCACGCATCGAAAGTCGCAGAGAAGCGTCGAAAGCAGACACCGGTACGGAGTCTGCTTTCGATGCGAGCTGCACCGCTTTTCCCCGGTGCTGCACTCTCGTAGAACTTTCGTGGGTTCCTCAAAGATGAGGCTACCGTTCACGCCGGGTTTCAAGAATCTGCTTCGTCGAACAACTTCAATCAAGCACAAAATATCACCCACGGTACAGTGTGCTAGATGCACGGCTATTTTATGGCAGCCTGCCGCCGTTGCGCTTTCCGCCATATTACTATGACGGCTACAGGTAATATAACTCTACCAAAAAGATGGCCGACCGCGGCCGCATCCCCGTCCATAGGTGGAGCTGGTCAAACGCGATCCAGCAAATGGACATAAAGATCAGTGTGTAGAAGATACAAACAAAATACACACTTTATCGACTTGCTCGAGTAGATAACTATGATATCTACATTTTATCAAAAGGTAACAAAAATAAAATTCTTTTTTTGAGAAAAAAGATTTCAAAATTGGAGCTTTTTGGTTTTCGTATGACACTAACGTAAACATACCGCAAATGAACCTTTTTACAGCAGAGTGATTTTATAACATACATAAAGAGCGTGTATTCGGCTCTTCATAGACAAAAATTATCGACGTAACCCAAGTACACCGCCAGTATCTAATTGTTAAAGTTCGCCAACAATTAACCAAGGGGGCGTTTTTCACATTTTTTACAGAAAAAAGCAGAACGCCTAAAATTATTTTATGGTATTAGATCTTTTACATTTGCTCACAGAGTGCTTGAAAAAGTTGATATAATGTGGACTGAAAATTCACGGCGGGAGATCGAGCGAAACATCTGACCCACGACGGATGTGAAAAACACTGCTTTCCGCAGCGGCCTTTTTTTTAAATTCGTAAGTCGAGAACCAGAAATCCTACAAGCTTGCGGTTTGGGACTACTGCGTTTTCGAGACGACACATTAACATATATTTCTTTCAACGCAATTAAAAATTCGATCAGTTTTGCATGTACGATTTCATATGAGATCACCCATAGAGAATTAGTAGAACATGGTAGAATCTCGATCAAATAAAAACTGACAAGGCATGTTTCGACTCATTTGCAGTAATTGTTTCGTGCAATATGTTGGGTTATTACATGCTATTTTATGGATGTTGGCCATTGTACCCTTTTTTACTAACTTTTCTTGCGGTGGTACACCCAATTTGCAGGGCGTACTGCAGTCACAACGCCCTAAAATGTGCATTGTAGAATCACAAATTCCTTTAAGAATGTTCGGAATAACGCCTTCATTTAGGGGTGTTAGGAATAACACCCTTTTTATGGTGTTTGCTTACTAAAAAGGGTGTTAATTAAAGGACACGCCATTCACACCGTTAAGGGTGTAAGGATGTTTAGTGCGCACCCTGCCTTTCTCATTCTATAAAATGTTTACTGAAAACTCTATAGAGCATACCTCGATTGTGATGAGTAATCATTAGCAATGAAAGCTCACCCCCACTAGAAAGTCGGTCCTTGCTTGGCGTCCCTCATGTGTCCAATTTTTGAGGATGTCATACTTTACCAAAACTTTCAGGAGCTGAACAACGCATCCAAATGACGCAAGGTCCACTGAAAAAAAATACACAGATTAATATATAGCTCGCTTTTACTAAAGACTATTCCTCCAAACTGCCCATAACCCCTGAAACAGTGCGAAGGATGCATTTGAAGAAAAAAAAGAGTGCAGCTCATTTTGTGTTCTTAGGACACTCAACATTTTGACTAAGCTTAGAATGTCTTAAATTATACAAGTATTTACACATAAAACACATATCATTGACGGTGATGGACGTTAATGTATTTCATGCATGTATAGGACATTTATAAGACACGTGGCATAAAACACATAAAACAATGACAATTATGATCCATGCGAGAAAGATATATAATAGACCATAATGGCAAACCTCGAAATGGGCCTCTGCGTTCTGCTTTAATACGTATTCCTAAACGTTACACACATGGTTACTTTGTGTTATGCGTTTTTATATGGTTTATGTAGTACATGGTTTTCTTATTTTTGATAAGGTCGAACATATAATCCAGGTCGTCAACAGTCGCCCTGCGAAATATTTTGTAAAAAAGCCAACAGACATTAAATATACAGTCACTTTATTTTTGTAAAGGGCCTTCTGCCACCTCGCTAAATGTTTCAATAATAAATTGTATGAAAAAACAATATTTAGCTCTCTAACAAAATTGCTTCGAATCAAATCCAGAGAAAAGAAACGAAATAATATATCGAGGAGTATCTTATTAACGACTGATGGAAACTTGTTCAAACATATGCTAAGCCTAGTCGTGGCTTGTTCTATTTTTTTCTATGTGTGACTGCATAACTGGCGCTAGCCCTAAGTTATTTCTTTTTGTGTCCCACTATGTCCGTAGCTTACCTTCAGTTCACATAAATATGCTCAGTTCTCTCATCTTTTATCTATTTTTTTCGCATTCAATATTCCAGAAGTGTTCCCTATAAGTTTGACAACGCCTGTACATAGTATTTGAATTGCAAGAATTATAACATTTAATGAACACGCATTATCACATTATCGCATTCTTTTTGAGATTGGATCACATTTGACATTGCGCATATGAAGACGACGTTATTTGTGTCGAACGGATAACGTAGAACTTCCACACCGGAAACACAAGCTTGTACGACCGAGCAGCATGTCATCTTCCTTGAGCAAACTCTGGGACGGATTGGTCATTGAAGGGAACAGTTTGGTTAGTTTGGCAAACAATGCAAGAACGCAAGCATGGGGGGAAACAAACAAAAAAGAATTAGCGCTTGAAGGATCGCTAAGCCCAATGAGTTCGGCGTAACTTATGGTTCTGGGCTAGCGGCACCCCAAAATGTGGACAGTTGTGTCACACTCTAGATGAGCCGCTATATTTTTCCCTCTAATACGCAGGCATTTATAAGCAGCCCGAGCAGTTATTGAACAGTAACACTCGTGAAATAACGTAGGATATATTTAAGAAAAATTAACATCACATACCCTCAAGTATGCGTTTATCATAGGCGCCACGTTCAATGATAATACGAAAACAATCTCAAGATGACTGTCTTTGCGAGGCTTGATTGCACTACCGAGTGAATGAAGTATCTGCCCAGAATAATTTACCACCGTTATTTTGTACTTTATAGTTCTGTGTTTTCTCAGGGACAAACGGATCCACTTGTCTCACGTATACAAATTCAATGCATGTAAAGACGGCAAAATGGTAAAGACCGCCAAACACGCGCCAAATAAGTTACGGAAGTAAATTGCAGCCATTGGCGCTACAATGGTTGCAAATGAGAATATTTTAAGTTTTAACTTGAACTTTGCAGCGGAACCTCAAACTCAGACTATTCTTGTTTGAGGCTCCACCCTACACTCCAGCTAACAAATGCCTGCAGTAAAGAAGTACAAGGTTGACGTTTTATTTGCGAAAGCAACTAGGGTTATGATGCGACCAGAAATTGACCTTTCGCGTAAAAACGTTTTTCATTTCATTTCATTTCATTTTATTTATTGTCCTCAAAGGCATCTGGCGATGTGTTACATGAGGGGGGATAGCAAAAAATGGGAAAAAGTCGCGATATGCACATTACATAAGTAAAGAATGATCTTGAACTAGTTTTCACATAGAAGAACACAGCAAACACGATACAGACAGCATGCAAACCAACAGTTGAACATAAGCAGATTCCGCACTTTAAAATACAAAAAAAAACACTGGGATAAAAGGCGACTATTATGAATACAAAAGGACATCAGGGAGCAACAAATTAACGTTCAGTTCTTCCCACCTCTGCTTAAATCGATTCGGGTCAGATAAAATTACAACGTCGTTAGGAAGACTATTCCAGTGTTCTATAGATAATGCGTGTGGAGAACACATGAACAAGTTGGTGCGTGATTTAATGGGTTCGACTTTGCACGAGTGATCAAGCCTGGCAGACATGAACTGTGCAGGTGAACATAAAAATTTGCTAAATAGTGTTTCGTCGTAATATATTTGATTAAAAAACATAAACGAGCAATTTTTTTCCGCGTTTCTAACAGGTATAAACCCAAATTTCTTTTTAAACCAGTGGCACTTGTTAGGGGCGAGTACTCATGACTGATAAAGCGTACAGCTTTATTCTGCAGACCTTCTAATTGTAGCGATAAGTAGTTTTTTTTGAGGATTCCATATTAAACTAGCATATTCTAGCTTCGGAAGGATAATAGTTTTGTAAGCAAGAAGTTTTGTCGATTGTGGGACGGAATGAATGTGGCGTTTCAAGAAACTCAGTTTCCTTGATGCATTGGCGACTGTGCTTTTTATATGTGTTTTCCAACACAAATTGTTAGTGAAATGGACACCTACGTACTTATATAGTGGTACATTTTCAATATCCTGGTTCAAAATTGAATATTGGAAATGTGGTATGTTTTTCTTATTTGTGACTGTTAATACGCGACATTTAATAGAGTTTATTTTCGTTTGCCAGGTAGTACACGACTCGCTAATTTTGTTTAGGTCGTTTTGAAGAATTGCACGATCAGCTGGGGCGGAAAGTTTTTGATAGACAGCACAATTGTCAGCAAAAACTCTTATCGTTGACTCGATATTCTCAGGCAGATCATTGATATAAACTAAGAAAAGCAAAGGTCGCAGAACACTTCCTTGAGGTACTCCAGAAATCACGGGCACCTGTGAAGAGACACTATTGTTTACCATTACTGACTGAGTTCTGTCGATGAGAAAAGCCGATATCCAGTCAAGAATGGGGGGGTCGATTTGGAGATGACAAAGTTTTGAAATTAAACGATTGTGGGGTTTTGTGTCAGGCGCTTTCGCGAAGTCAATGAATGTACTATCGGGTTGTGTACCAGCGTGAGTATTTAAATGCAAATCATGTTCAAATTCAATGAGCTGAGTGTTACATGAGTAGTTTTTCCTGAAACCATGCTGATTAGGAAAGAAAAAAAAAGTCGATTTGATCCAAGTGTGCCATGATGTGCGTAAATTTAACATGTTCCGTTAGTTTGCACAGGACACTTGAGAGGGAAATAGGACGATAATTCAAGGCGTTTGATGAGTCACCCGATTTGAAAATGGGTTTAACGATTGCATATCGCCAATCGGGGGAACACGTCGCGAAACTAGGCTTTGTTTAAATAATTGTCAAAACATTGGAGAGACGAGAGCTTTTATCAACTTTATAAACTTTCCTGATATGGAATCTTCAACCGGGGCACTGTTAGTGGGTACTTTATCGATTATCTTTATAATGACTTCACTACAAAATTCAAGGGGGGTCATGGCGATACCGTTACGCTCGGAAATGGGAGGAAGAGGGAAGTTCTCCTGTAAATACGCTAGAGAAAAATAAGTTAAGTAGGTCTGCTGCTTCATCATCGTTCATGTGACGATTGTCATCAGTTAAAAACACGGGGACAGTTCGGCCATGACTCGGATTAATCGCCTTCCAGAACTTGCGAGGGTCGGTTTGAAGTAAGTGCGATAACTTGGGGCCGAAAAAGTCTCTTCTTGCTTTCTTTACTTCGCCTTTAATCTGGGGTTGAAAACGACCGATAAGTAGACCAGTCAGAATCATTACCACTCTTTCTAGCTTTCGCAAACAATCGTTTCTTTTTTTTTTTCAGTAAACGTTTTAGGGTGGTCGTAAACCAGGGTGGCAGGTTATTTGTTCCGATTTTGATTTTAGAAACGTAGGTTGAAAGCAGACGTTGCAGAGTGGTTTTAATCTGAGTCCAGTTCTCTTGTGCCGAAAGATGCATGCAGGTCATTATGTATTGCTAAAAAACAAGAGTAAAGCTATACGCACTCCGGAGTGCACTTGGGTCGGAAATGGCTATACGCACACCGCGGAGAACTCATGCCATTGATTTGGGTCACCCTTTTCGAACGGCGCGTGTATCACTGGGGAGATCGTTAACACAGCCCCCCGCCTGCGTTCACGCCGCTTCGCGGCGACAGTATTGGCTGCTAATTACAAAACTTAACCAGTACACGCCGCTTCGCGGCGTCCAGCCGGCAACACAAGCCCCGCTGTCCCCGATTGCACCTCCGGAAAGGGAGTCCCATACCATTTAGTTCTGCGAAGTTTCGGCGACAACATTCGGTTTTCTTAGTGTTCATCGCAGAAAGAAATATCGTAAATATCGCCAAATTCCTCGACAAAACAAGATGTTCCAGAAAAAAAAGGAAAAAAAGTAGGCCCACCGCGGATCGAACCCGCGTCCACTTGCGTACAAAGACGACGTCTTAACCCCTACGCTCTGCTCTCCGCTTGGAAAACTCGCTGTGACCATTCGTTTTATACGAGTTAGCGGAGTGCGTATAGCCATTTCCGTTCGATGTGCACTCCGGAGTGCGTATAGTTTTACTCAAAAAACAATGCTAGTTCACCGTTTAAAGCGTCCACATTAGCGCGAGCGTAATTATGAATATACTTCCGGCTGTTAACGCAGCGTTCTAAGGGGAAACATGTTTCAACATGTACAATGGGCATGGTCACTAATAAGGTCGATAGCTTTAGTCGAATTAGCATACTCAGCACTGGACACCAAAAATAAATGTAGTATTGCGAGGTCCCGTGTTGGAACTCCAACCATCTGTGAAAGTTGAAACGTTTTGTAACAAACAAAGAAACTCATTTGAGTGACTCGAACCCATTGATTCGGAAGTGGCTGGAGCGTTTCTTATTTTAGTCCTAGGTAGTTAAAGTCTCCAGCAAGTATGAGAATGTCATTGGAGTAAGCACTTCGTGTTCTACTGAGGCAGGAGTACAAGTTCTCGTTGAAATCACAAGGCTTAGTGTTTGGTGGACGGTAACAGGAACCAATCAAGGCGTGGCGAAAGTCTAGCTTTACCCGAATCCAGATTATTTCGAGGGGGGGGGGGGGAATCGCATTTAACATGGGAACAATGTATACTATTTTTATGGCAATGAGCACGCCTCCCCCCCCCCCCCGCCCCCCCTCGTGGAAACTCGATCTTTCCGGAAGATTTTGTAGCTATTATGTAAGTTTAATTCGGAATTTTCAACATTGGACGTCAACCAAGTTTCGGTATCGAGAATAACGTCAGGCTCGCACGACGAAGTGAGGCACTCGAGTTCGTCTCGCTTGGAAACTAAGCTGCGGAAGTTTGCTAAAAAAAGGATAACGTTGGTACGTTTCTAACGTAAGGGGGCGCTCGAAATTGTTCGTTTTGAGCAAGTCACTCTGGGGGGCGCGCACTCTCGCGCTACGGTGCCTGCAATTGTACAACACCAGCGCTTTCATTGTTGTACACGTATGTTTGGTTTCCGACACGCAGCTTATCGTAAGAAAGCTTATACCTGATATTTTGTTCGCGGAATGGGGCCGCGAACTCCCATAGCCTTTGTCTAGCAAACCGGACGTTGGGTGAGAAGTCCTCCGAAATCCAAACTTTCGGAGATGGCACATTTTAAGCTTGTAAGCGTGTCGTAGGACTTCATCTTTACTTTTAAAACTTAAGAACTTGACAATAACCGGCAGGGTCGACCCAGTCCTCTTTTGACCAAGTGGGCTCTTTCAATGTCTCCAAAATTCTGGGTGATGTTTTTCCTTATGAAATTGGAAACCAACTGTTCTGTGTCACTCCAAGGTTCGTGTTCGCCCTTGGGCAGGCCTTTCAAAATCAGTTTATTTCTTCGCATCCGATTGTTCATATTTTCAAGGGTTTTAGTGAGCACATTAAGGTGGCGATACACACCAGCAGATTCCAGCTGAACGTCACTAAACTCCTGTGTAAGTTGAGCGACATTTTCCTTTACAGTGGTGATTTCGTTTATTTTTGCTTCTAGGCTAGTGACCCGCAACCCGAGACCGGCAATTCCAGTATTGTTTGCGTCTAGTTTCTATGAGCTTTCCTGTTGGTAGCGAGTAGAACTTGTTGTTAAGGCCTCGATAGCATGTTGTATCTTGTCTAGTTTTCCTGCTCCGGTAAGAGGGCCAGGGTTTTACTCGACGTCCCCGGACGTTGAGAGCAATACAAGTATAACAGTTGCAACAGCAAACAACTTGAAGAATCCCAACGAGCCAAAACAAGAGAGGTTCAAACGCTCAGGGGGCAAGTGATGCAATCGTTGTTTGGGCCTATTCGAAAAGCAGCCAATACGAGCTCGGTACGTTGACACATCAACACCCATAATGCTCAGACTCTAGTTGATTTCGTAGCCGTAAAAAGAACAAGGAACGTAAAAGGTCACAAAGATTTCCACAGCACAGCACAAACCTACCTGGAAAGGTTTCACGACAGGTTAGGAGGTGGTAACAACTTGGCTGCGAATCCCGCTGTTGAAATGGCGGTGGTTCCTTATGTAGGCGTCTGAAATCCAGGCAAGCGGATGACGTAGGGGTCAGCTGGTCGAAGCAAAGTCCCCGTCACTGTCGACAATCCAGTACTTGTGATAAGTGGCCTGATCGATCGCTTTCACGTGGTGGTGTGCGGCTGCACAATCAGCAGAGATGGTGGACGTAGCGAAGAAACTTGCAATACCAGGCAATCGCAACACGGTCGTTGCAGCAGAAAAATATCCTGGAAAGGTTTCACGACCGGTTAGGCGGCGGTAACAACTTGGCTGCAAATCACGCTGTTGGAATGGCGGTGGTTCCTTATGTAGGCGGCTGAAATTCAGGGAAGCCGTTGACATAGGTGTCAGCTGGTCGAAGCAAAGTCCCCATCACTGTCGCCGATTCAGTACTTGTGATAAGTGGCCTGATCGCTCACTTTCACGTGTCGGTGCGCGGCAGCACAGTCTTAGCTTTAGGAGAAGAAAGGGCTTTAGTAGTTGGTATATTATAAATTTATGAGCATTGAAAATGTAGAACACATGGGAAGGAGCTTACGGAATAAATAAGGCTAAAATTCGCGTAAAAAGCCGATACTTTCCAAAATCTTTCCAAGTACCAAGAAACACGGCTATACTTGGGAAATGTTGGTCAAAAGCCGGCTTCAATATCAGCCGAATGTTCGGGTTTGCGTCTGGTCCCGACATACGGCAGGTATTTACGTACCTCCGTTCCACCACCAGCCTAGTATCGGCGGAATACCCAGCGAGTACTGCACAGGTCGAACTCTCGGCTAGGTATTGGCCAGATGTCGCTTATGCATCTGCTCTATATCTGCCGGAAGTCTTCTATGCGCTCGCTTTGTATTGGTAATATCGCGGGTTAATTGCAGATACAGAGCGCGCCTGGCGCGCGTACATGAAAAAACGGGATTGTTTTCGATATGTTCCAGATTATTAATAAACCTCTACCATTACACACTTTTTATTTAATAAAAAAACCCACAATGTTTTCGCGCCCAACAAAATTCATAGATCAAACACGAAGGACCTTGAATATTAGAGAGTTTAGTAGATTTTTCCAAACATTATGATAACGAGAGCCGATGCTACGCTTCCGCCTTTGCGCATTCCTTGTGTTCTTAGGGGGGTATCGAAGGTATGGAAACACTCTTCTAAGTCTATCTGTTGAAGCGGAAGCAGGACTACTATTAGAAGCATGCGTGCAGGGTACCTACATATAAACAGCGATATAATATATTTCGTGATGGATGCATTATCCGAAAGCGGTATCACAGAGCAACGCGAACAGAAAGTCGAAGAAAAAGGTCTTCCCCATTAAAAAAAAATATCGCTCTCGCCCATGACCAGTAATTTGGCGAGCCGCGTCCATTAAACAGAGCACAAGAATTCCACAGACTACGAAAAAGAAAACTAACATTACCAAGAACTTGCCATGGAGGTATTCCGATCATGTTCGACGAAAAACCACGCTCGCGTCTACAACGGACGAAAACAACAAAACTCTGAAGAGCGCATTTCGTAATACGGACCTGCGTGGCTCCTATACTGATCTCCACAACTTGGCAAGCGGCGAAGGCTACAGCCCCAGTGATTCCACCAACGCGTCACAGCGAGTCACGTGACAAATTTTAGTCAAAGCTATTTTGACCTGCGAGGAGTGATCACGTATTTCGCGCCACTCCTCGGCTTTAATTAAAGGACACATGTAAACGAAAAATATATACTTTTTTTTAAACAGTCGGGCTGAGAAAAGAAAGTCATAAAACGAATTCCCAACGAAAATTTTTTAGAGCTATAGAGGGTGGTTGAAGTCGCCAGGCTCGATCTAAAATGGACTGTAAAAATCGACGGCTGCACGTAGCCATTTAAACTTTTTGTCAGAGGTGTATTGCACAGGTCGGTTTTTCTTGTAAAATTACAAAGCGTAGTTCTCTTTTAGTAAACAAATATTTGTTTACGCGCGTGAAGACCTTTAGAACACAAACTGCACCGCTCGGTTCTCTAGCACACCAGCTAGACTGTAAATTGTTATTGATAAACTTAACGTCGCGTTGAAAGAAAAAAAATAATAATGGTAAATTAAAAGCAAAATCCTGAGCACAGAACGCTCGTCAAATCTGCGTGTATTCTTTATTATCTAGGATATACTAAATAAAATACTGGTGGTTAAAAACAGATAAACGGATCACACCCCACTGGGGTGGGGACCGAAAATGGAAGCATCGTCGGGGGGAGCGGGTGGATCGGAGGCAGAAAGAAATAATGAAATGTCGTTTTGCGACAACGTGTGTGAAATCCAAATTAAACTAATAACATTGGTAAACGATGAAAAGAGCAGAATAAGTAAAGAAACCGGAGCTCAAATTCTTCAATATTTCGCAAAAATTGTAAACATAACAACAAATCAAGAAATTGAAAATGCAACCTTGAAGGCTCAATTGGCAGAGAAGCAGAAGATGCCCACCTTTGCGGAGGTGGTACGGGCGGCGCCGGGGGGCGGGGCCCCTGGGCCTCCCCTCGTCGCTCGTGCGGCGGCGGCTGCGGCCGATCGGGCGGTTGGGGGTGGTGCGACGGCGGCGGCTAGCGATCGCTCCGGACCTGCGCTCCTCATTTATTTGAGGGAGCCCACACTAAATTCAGCGAACGACATTAAAATAATGCTTAAAAAATATTTCGAACCGCAAAGAATCGGACTTCAAGAAGTCATCATGAAGGAAATCCGTAATGGGATTGCGATACAATCGCAATCACTTGAAACACTCCAGCGCCTGGCAGACGCGATTAACGAACACCCGAACAAGAAACAGGCTTTCGTGCTTCGTCAGCCGACAAAACGTAAACCTCAGTTCAGGGTGTCGGGAGTAGATCCCGACATCCTACCAGCAGAATATTTAACAACACTCCGTGCACAAAACCCAGAAATCCAGATTCAAGCAAATGAGTTTTATTTACGAACAACATATAAAGAAAAATCAGGCAATTGTACACACATCTTTGATGTAACAGCCGAAGGATATCAAAAACTAAAAGGAAAGGAAAAAATAAACATGGGATGGACCTCGTGCTTCGTGCACGAGAACTTCTATGTACCTAGATGTCAGAAGTGCTCGATGTACGGACACACAAAAAAACATTGTAGCTCCGCTAGCGAGTATTGTCCCTCTGCGCGGGGACTCATCCCTCGGGACAGTGTGGCATTATGGAGGCGGAGGCGATGAGGTGCCGGGCGTGCATTGTCCGCCGGGCGAATGCGCACCACGCGTTCGGCCATGCGGACTGTGGCACGCTGGCGCAACATGTCGCGCGCCTTAAAGGTAGAACAGACTACCCGAGGTAGATTGTCATTCGCTCCTGATGGGTACAAGTCCAATGTATATAGTTGTAAATATTTTTTTGTTTCCGGTTTGTTTTAGATACTTGTTTGCAGTGAAATTTAATATCATGAGAGGGCGGAAATTGGTGGTTGTGGTGGGGCATCATCAGCATAATCATAATAAAAAAACGACTAGAAATATTGCAAATTAATTTAGGTAAATCAAAGGCTGCTACAAACCAAATGGAACAGATATGCAAAGAAATTGATCCTAGTTTTGTATGTATTCAGGAACCATACGTTTTGAAAGATTAACTTGCAGGAATTCCTTTAAAATATAAAGCTATAGCCTCGTCTTCTCCGAAATGTGCAATAGTGGTGTGAGAAACAAATTGTTCAATATTTCCTTTATTAGTGATACAAAATATAGTTGCGATACAATGTTCATATCATGAAAAAATAATAATAATTATTAACGTTTATATACCTCCACTTTCAGAATTTGATAATACATTAATGGAAATAGATAGCATCTAAAGAGTTCGACAAAACAAACCCATAGTAATAACAGGAGACTTTAATGCTAAAAATGCAACATGGGGCGGGAATATTAATGATGATAGAGGTGAACAATTGACTGAGTTTTTCTTATTACACAATCTATTTATTATTAATTCAAGAGATTCAGAAGCAACTTTTGAAACCCTAAATGGCAAAAGTTGGATAGACCTCTCGGTTGTATCTGCAGATTTGATACCAAAAACAAGACACTGGGAAGTTCTTGAACAAGAATCAATGAGTGATCACAAATATATCTCTTTTGGATTGTTCAGTACGAACCCAAGAAAAGTAAAAAAATTAACAAAACATTGTCTTAATAAACTTTATGATATTATTAAAAACGATGTCTCTTTAAATAACACAATATTTCCCTACCACACTCCAGAAGAAATTGAAAATACTTTGAACTACTTTTATTATCAATTTCAAACTTGGATAAAAAAATGTGAAAGAAATGTTAAAGTTTGCGGTAAAGGAACTCCTTGGTGGACCGAGGAATTACAAAATACTAGGCTTAGAAATAACGCATGCAGAAGAAGATATCAAAGATGTTACAACTCAGAAATGAGACCTTTATATAAAAGACAGTATCAAGATTATACAAACCAATATAAAGAAATGATTATAACTGCAAAAATAACTTCTTGGCATGATTTTTTTGTTCAAGCAACAAAAACATCACTCTTTGGTATACCCTATAAATTAGCATTCAACAAAATTCGAACGCCCATAGTAATTCCGCCAATAAATAAAATAGATAACTCAGTAACTGAATCCCATATAGACTCGGTCAAATATATCCTAGACATGCCATATGAACCAGATGATACTTTAACTGATTCAAAATTTTTAACTAAGATAAGACAAAATGTAATAAAACCTTATCATAGTTTCAATGATCCACAATTCACATATCAAGAAATAGCAACAATAATAACCTCATTACGCATTAAGACAGCTCCAGGTATAGATAAAATAACCGTACCAATGATTAAACAGTTATGGGAATATCATTATCAGTTTATACATGCAATATTTAACTCATGTCTCCAAGTAGGATACTTCCCAAAAGCTTGGAAAATAGGTAAAGTAATATTGTTAAAAAAACCAAATCGACCTACGAATGCAACTAGTTCTTATAGACCTATATGTTTAAATTCACTTCTCGGAAAAGTTTTAGAAAGATTACTTTATACAAGACTATACTACTTCCCTAACAAAGTCTCAACTAATACATCCGAATCAATTTGGATTTACTCATAATAAATCATCAACTCTAGCATTATATAACTTAAAACAACGGCTTCAAAATGCAAAACAAAGCAGTAGGACTTCTTTGATTATATCCCTAGACTTTTCAGGTGCTTTCGATTTGCTTTGTTACCCCATAGTGTTACACAATCTGCAAATGCAACAATGTCCATCTAACTTATATTATCTTCTTTCTTCTTTTTTTAAGAACAGGTATGTAAGCTATATAACACAAGATAACCTTGAAATAAAAAAAAGAAATAACTCTTGGATGCCCTCAGGGATCTCCTTTAAGCCCATTATTATGGAACATTCTAATAATGATCTTTTAAATATTAACTTCCCTACACACGTGCACATTCAGGCATTTGCAGATGACGTAATAATTGTAATAGATGGCTCATCCGCTAGAGAAATAGAGAACCAGTGCAGAAAACTACACTTAACGTCAGTATATGCATGCGCACAAGAAAAAAAACTTAAATTTAACTATGGTAAATGTTTTTGTATGCCGATAATAACTGATATGAAATGCCAGAAATATAAGCCAATAATTAAATTTAATAAACATAAACTAAAAGTGAGACAGGAACTTAAACTTTTAGGTATCACTTTTGATTCACATTTATCTTTTCTACCTCATGTCGAAAACCTAAAAACTAAAGTTTTACAGCACACAACGAATTTAGCACGATATTCAGCTACAAAATGGTGAATCAATAACACTCAATTTCGTAAAATATACTTACAATCCATTGAAAGATACATAGTATATGGAACACCAGTATGGTGGAAATCAGAACGTAATTCTCACTTGAAGAGAAAACTAATTTCGGTCCATAGAATACCATTGTCAAAAATATGTAATGCATATCATACAGTTCCGAATATTAGTTTACCAATATTATGCAACATTATTCCAATAAATATTACTTTAAATATAGAAGTGTTTATGTTCAAATTATTTCAAATGAGAATAACAGCTCAATTTAATGACTGGACGGTTTCACCGAGTGAAATAACTTATCCCATAAATGTATGGAACCATCACCCTAGCACTAAATACGTAATACAATTTCACATATATGACACCAAATCCTTTAGAACATCAATAGATGCTATTAGTCTATTTACAGATGGATCCGTATGTCTTAACTTGGTCGGAGCAGCCTTTGTATTAATGAAACAAAATGGTAGTATAATAAAAATAGGAAAATACTGAATGCCCAGACACGCCACCATATTTGATGCAGAATTCCTAGCTCTCATGATGGGAATTGAGCACTTGTTGACGGCGGATGAGCGAAGGGATTGTGATGTCTTCACAGATAGCTTATCGACCCTTCAGGCACTTTCCAATTCAATGAACACAGACCCTCAATTTTTTAAATTAAAACAAAATATCAAACTTTTAAGTAAAAAATGTAAAATTACCCTATTCTTTGTAAAAGGACACTCTGGAGTATTGGGGAATGAGTTAGCGGACAAATTTGCATCGGACGCCCGTCGCCAGGGAACATATACGCCAATAGGAAAATCGAAGAAATATATTAAAAATGAACTAATGAAAAGAGCAAAAGATATTTGGAATGATAGCTTGAAAACAGATGGACAAAGTAAAGAATTATTTCAATGGATACCAACAATTTCAGCAATACCCTCCTCATTACCTTCCACTTATTTACTTACCCAACTTTTAACTGGACACGGAAGATTCCCATTTTATTTTCAGAGATTTAATATTAACAATCATAGTCAATGTTTTTGTGGTATGATATGTCAATCAATTGACCACTATTTTACAACCTGTCCAAATACAAATGATTATAGAACCAAACTTGGAATAACATTTAATAACAATTTAGCAAAAGAAAAGGTAATTCAACATACACATAAAATAGACATTTTAAAAGAGATGATTAAATTCATTAATGGTAAAATTGAATAAGAAGTGATAAAACAGAAAAATGAATGTGGGTATGAGTAGATATATATATATATATATATATATATTCTGGTATTTGTGTAAACAATAACAGAGTTGGCAGAAGGACACTCAAATCTCATACTGTATTAAAATACAACTTTCTTTTATTTAATAAATAAAAAAATCAAACGAAATGAGTCCAATGCAGACAACAAAATGGGTAAAAGTTATAAACAAACAGAACGGGACAACACACTATTTAAAAGTGTTCAACAACAGATGAAACCTCTACTCTACTCTACTCTACGGTGAAACAAGACACTACGCTAAAACAAAAACAGGACGTCCCAACCTCATCTGAATGACAGTACCCATAAAATCTACAAAAACTGCAACAAACAAAAATGGGCTCAAAGCATGCAAAAAAAGGAAGGCCATAAATTTATGTGACAGGAAGGCACGGACTAGTTCCGGGGTCTTGGGCTTCCTATTAGTTTCGTAAAAGCATGCCACAGAAGACCCAATTGGCATCTAGGAGGGAGCAGACTTGATCTGTATCCCTGGGCTTCTGCTTAGAAATTATAAAAGGCAAAACACAAAAGAAAGGTTAACAAAACTGCCTTCTTTCATTTTGATTGGGAGTACATCTCTATGAGGATGTAACAAATACAAAAATGAGAATAGAATGAAACAAGCCGATTCAAGACATATAAAAGAATCACTAGAACTCAAAGGTTTTACTCTCTTGTTCAATTAATAACAAAACATCTAAATCATGTTAACTAAATATATTAAATGTTACTCCAAATGATTTAAGCTAATAAAGGAAAAAGAAAAGGGAAAGGAAGAAAAGAAAGAATAGACAAAAATAAACATTACAAAATACAACAGATGAGGGGAGAGAATTGGAAGGAAGGGACGGAGAGAAAAGAAGTAAAAGGGGAAAAAGGTGAAGGGGGGGAAGAGGAGGAGGAGGGAAAAAGGAAGGAAAATTCTTATCCTATACAACACACTAATTTAAAGAACTAAAAAATTAATAATTGGTAATATGTGCTCAAGATGGCAAGGGTGGTAGGTAGATGCAAAATGAACAAAGGTTAAGAATGCAAAGGACATTCTTAAAATCACAGGAAACACACCCACAAGATCATGGTTCATGAGGCAAAGAAATGAAACACCATCAAAATAAAATTTCGACTGAAACTTTCCTGTTAACGCACTGTCAAGAAATGAAACAATAACTTTAATCAGTTGAACTTATATATAACACCACTAAGGTCATTTTTCTGAGATATTCCATAGTCCCATTTAATCCGTTTAAACTTTTAAGCAAAAATCAAATCATAAAATATAATATAGCTTTAATTTGCAATCCAAAACATAGATAGACATCATTGGCTCTTTTCCCACCTGGCTGTCAACTTGCTGGCAAAAAAAAAAAATGTTTTTTTTTTTAATGGACACGATGCTTTTGGACATTCACACCTAAAGAAATATAAAAGTTCAAACAACATTAATTTAGATTAAGCAATATCTAAATAAGTTGCTGAGTGCGGTCCACTTGGTTCCATAAGCGATATAGGTTAAAATCTATACTCAGCGTAGGAAATGCATAACTAAATAAATAGAAATAGTCAGCATAAAAAAGGGAAAGAGGAAGGAAGGAGAGGGAAGGGAAAAAGGAAAAGCAAAAAACAACTTTTAACACTGAAATTTTATTCATACTCTTATTCTCATACAGGATGTCTTCATGAAGAAGTTGGATCGTCGTCGTCCTCTTCCAGAAGATCGATGGAGCAGAAACCAAGAAAAACAAATTTACATTTAAAGCAATAGAATTTTTAGAAAAGGAATAATCCTATATACAAACGTAAATGCTCGTACTAAATTCCAAGCCCATTCCTGAAACTATGGTTTCGATGCTCCCCAGTTTTTCTTTCAAATTGGCTTTTACAAAAAATTTAATTTTGGTCATTTGACCCTATTCATTTATTTTGATTGGTTTAAACCTGTTATGCCGTTTGGCGGTGCAGGTTGAGAGTGATAGGTTTATTTCTTTTCTTTTAGCTCTCAATTAAACATTAAGTAAAAGATTCAGTTGTCGCATACATTCCTGAACCTTTACGGGTCACTTTCTTATCATACAAGTGTTCCTCGACAAGTTTGAATAGCACGACGTCTACCCAGTGGCATAGCCAGGGGGGAGGCTTTTGGGATTTCAGCACCTCCCCCCCCCCCCCCAGCCGACCCTATATTATAAACATACATTTTGTGCCTTCCACCCCCTCCGCCCAAGTCATGGACATTCCCATCCCTTCCCTTCCCTCCCTCCCCCCCCCCCCTTCGCGATCGAAGAAAATTCCTGGCTACGCCACTGCGTCTACCGGAGACACGAACATATACGACTCGGGAATGTCCCTAGCCCGAACACTTACGAAAAAGAGTAAGGCTATAGCACGATGTCGTGCACCTTGATCGGAGATGGCCATACGCACGACGCGGAGGGATCATGCCATTTGGGTCACCCTTTTCGGACGGCGCGTGTATCACTGTGGAACGTGTTAACCAACCAACCAACCAACCAACCAACCAACCCCAACCCCCCCCCCCCCCCCCCCCCGGCTTGCGTTCACTCCGCTTAGCGGCGACAGTCTGTGGCTGCTCATAACTAAACTATCAACCCAGTTGGTCCCCCATACACGCCGCTTCGCGGCGTCCAGCCGGCAACCCAAGCTCCGCTGTCCCTCATTACACGTCCGGAAAGGGAGTCCCATACCATTTAATTCAGCAAAGTTTCGTCGACAACTTTTCTATAATTGTAAAAAATGAAATGTCTTAAATATCGCCAAAAAAGTATGCCCACTTTCTGGATTGAACCCGGGTCCGCTACGTGACAGGCGGACACCTTCCCGCTAAGTTGCGCTACAACTTGAGATATTCATTTTATACGAGACCCAACTCTATCGGCGGTGTAAATACGATTTGGTATTCATTTCGTGTGCGTCTGGGAGCAACGCGAACTGGAAAATATATTGTACTTACCACCATGACGTTTAGGGCGTAGTACAGTTTCCTGCACCAGTAGAGCGCCTTCGTCACGGTAGGGTCGTACTTGGAGGACCCCTTTATTGCGACGAAGGTGCCGTCGACGCACCCGACAACTCCGGGCAAGGAACCGCGACGAAGGAAGGCTTCTTGCGTCGCCGCCCGTTCCTCCGCGGTCTTGGGGAAGGCGATCCACCGGGGACCGAGGCGGCGCACGATGGCCGTAGCCACGGCGCGGACGCATGCACTGACGGTGGTCTGGTGGACAGCGAGGTGCCGGCAGCCGAGTGCAGCTGTAGCCTCCACCGTGGTAAGGAGAAACTAGCGCCACAAGGCGCGAGTGGCAGAAAGTAGGGCGTGAGACGAAAAAAAGTAAATCAGTCAGTCAGTCAGATGGGCCAAAACTTTTTTAAAACAGGGCGGGCGCTCCTAGGAGAAGTGCCTCTGGTACCGTAAATAAAATAAAATATAATATAATATTGGAAGACCGCCAGATGGCGCCACCAATGTCGTTGGCGTGCACCCCCCCCCCCCATGCCTCCTCCTCTCTCTCCCGCTCCTTTTTTTTTTTTTTTGGTTTGTTTTGCTTACTTTCTTGATCGGTGTCGCGCTGGCCGCTGCGAGCGGCACCGATCGAGCAGACGAGCCGCGCGCGCTACACTTCACAACAAATGCGCTTCAGTGCAATAAAACAGAAACAGTGCGTTCATTCAAATGTATTTTTTATTGAACACCATTTAAATGACTTGCGGTATTTCAAGTACGTATTTACAAACTCAGTTGACAGTCCACCGCCCTCCAAGGGGAACCAAGAACTGCAGTAGGCAGTAAACGCAGTAAACGTTGTCAAAGATGTAAAACGAAATTAATTACTTTAATGTACGATCTAACAGAACAGCACTTATCATCGAATTATCTGAATGGCTTTACAAACAACACCTACAAACAAAAATGCTGATACCCAAACAAACAAATCAACTCCGAAATAACGCAAAAGGCTTGCATTTCAAGGCAGGGTTGCAGACGAGCTGCATAAGAATAATCGATTAATAAATCATAAACAAACTCGCTAATTGACAACGCAAAGAAGAAAAAAGAAACTAATGTTTTGGAGGGACTATATATCTGACTGTGGGTGCTTTTAGGTACGCTATCCTAAGATATAAACACGAAGCTGTCAAATTAACTGAAGATTACTCTGACAGCAACTCACGTGGAGGTACCAGTCCTTGCAGCAACGGATTCGTAACAAGAACGGTGGGGCACTCGTTTTTCCGCAAACGAATAATACAACAGCTTGCAAACACGGTACCGCCGGCGTGCTCGCTGCACTAACGACGCTGGCGCTGCTTGCTCATCGGCAGGCTTCCGAAGTCCTGGCGATTTGCATACGCAATCCATTTCGATGCTGCAATAGAAAGATTGAGAAAGATCATATATTTCAATGCTTCTAGTTTCGAACGCTGACAAAAAGGTTTGATATAGAGGCTCACCTGTCGTCTGTTGGAACCGGAAGAATGAGCACTCTGAGTTTTTGTTTTTAAGAACTGTTACACCACTTCGCCGCGCAGTAGACTCCGTAATACGCCGTCATGAGGCACACAACAGACTCGGCAGAATCTCTGTCAAACTAGATACGTCTCTAATCCCTCTAATCATTTTCTGTGCGCAGATGCGCAGCGATCCGTACTCCGTTAATTCTACACTTTCGATTTCACACGCGCGGAACGGTTTGAAAGCTTGGAGTGTCGAGCGCAAACAAAAAGAAAAGAAAACGGTCGTTTGCCCCTCACACTGAAAGCTGGTGATTGGTCGAGAGCCCAGGACGACGCCAGCGCTCAAAAGCACAGCGGCAAAACAGTCTGGCGTGAGACCGACGGATCTGCTGTTTGGATGGACGTACGAGAGAGAAGCCAGCGACGCGGCGCCAACTATCGGCCCAACCATGAACTCCGGAGCTGCATTCGGCTGGTGCCGGTCGCTGGCCACTTGCCCCTGGTAGCTTCCAGTGGCGTAGAATCGCAGCACACAAAGCACCTGCTGCTCCACCGTCATCACCGTCCTTGCGCGTCGCTGCCGCCTCAAGGCCGCGTCGTCTCAAAGCTCGTCGCAGAGCCACCGCACGATGTTCTTGGACAATCGGTAGTGCCGGCGGAACTCGTCGTCGTCCATTTCACACGCGTCGACGTGCGTGAAAAAACGCCGCCGTCAAAAAACCTCAAGTACAGCAACTCGTACGCCGCCATCTTCGCTTCTCGGTCGAACTCGCCACTGTTCGCCCCTCTCCAACCGGGCGCGCTTTCCGAACTCGCGGCGAGTCACCGTGACATCAGTATGACGTCACGGGTAATTCGCCGGCGAGATCGCGTTTTCAAGTTGGGCGACTCTATCCGCGCCACGGTGACGTCAGCGTCTAGGGAGTTGCCGGCTCCAAGGTCAGTCGCGGCGCTGACCAATCACGGCGGTCGGCGCCTCGGCGAGTTTTCTCGCCGCTTCTCGCCGCCATCCAGCTTGGGGCCCCTGGTGTGCGCTAGCCCACTCGGCCACCGATCCCCCAAGTTATAAGTGGGTTTTTTAACATTTTATAGGAAAATGGGGCCCATTTTTGCATGTTTCCGGTTCCTGGCGCCATATAGCACCATGTATTCGAGAACTCCTTCCGCCACCATTTTCGCATTGACATTTTTAGACAATAATTTATAACATTTGAATAAAATATTGCTTCCCATTTAAACTTTAGCGTCTGCTTCGGACTTCTAGCGCTACCTTCGAACGGAGAATGAGCCTTCGGCGATGTGTAATTTACTTTTCCGGTGAAACAAAAACAAAAAAAATCTGTAAATGTTTTTTGGAGGCACCGTGTACTTTCCCACCAAACACTTCAGAGTGTCAATTCCTGTAATGTACAGAGCTCGATGACTGACGAGGCTGAAAATGAGTTTACACCTAGAAAAGCAGTCTGCACTGCGGCACTCACTGAAGATGATGTAAACACGTGTTTAGTGACACAACGCAGGTTCTTCTATTAAGCCTAAACGTCCACAGCCTCGTCATTCGCCTAGCTCAATCGTAGATTGCAACGATTGACTTTCGTGGACGCTTTACGGGAAAGTAGCCCCGCAAGATTACTTAGGGTATTGACTCGCAGACAAGCGAGTTCTGCTGGGTCCTGGAACGTTGATAACAAAACGTAGTGAATGGGGCTGCAGACGTCAGCACGTATTCTACGCCAGGCTGGTGTGCCGAACCTTGGCAGGGCAGCTGGCGTATTTCCCGCAGTGTATCAACCAACGCGCGGCCCCGACGTCAAGCCACTGCGGAGGCGCTGCTGTCGTCCTGGCGCAGACGCTTCACTTTTCGCCAGTCTGGTTTCTGCGCACCCGTAGTGCCCGAACCTGGTGTGGGCAAACGCAGGCTTGTTTGTAAACAGCGTGTTGGTTATACAGGGAGTTCCCGGAAAACAGAATCGTGTTTTTCGGCCCGGATAAATAAACAATGCGTCGCAGAATAAAAAGCTCAAACTCTCTAGGGATGTGAAGCGGTTGGGATAGAACGCGAAAGTTTTAAAAGACGACGTGCCCGGATTACAAGTTAATAAAGGACATGTGAAATTTCGCTATGAGCTGGCGTTCACCTAAGTCTAATATCGTCAAAACAAGAAATGATATTGTGAACGCCCGCGCGATTTAAATCAGTCAAAAATACTTATCAGCAAGAAATGGGATATTGATTATTTTCTTGCCAAGAAGTATGTCTTACTGAAATAGATGTTACAAGCGCCAACAATGTCATTTTTGTTTGACGAAATTAGGCATAGGTGAACGTTGGAAAATTCGTTTTTCTCAATTGTCTTTTGATCCCGGCAGCATCATGTTCTCAAACCTTGGCATTCTATACGAACCGCTAGGGTCCCATTCTCTCCGGCTGTGTTCCAAAATTTACTCGATCCGACTCCGGAGTAAAGGTTTCGGACCGTGGCTTTTCAAAACTTACTCGAGCTTTCTCGATGACGTCAGAACTCGCGTTCCGGAGGAGGATTGTTTAGACCGGAGTAATTACTGAGGCTACCCTCCTCGATCGGGGGGTAACGTCGGATCAAATCGAACAAATACGTCACGTGATGTGTTCGTCGTCTGCTTTCTGCGCGACAGCCGTCAAAGCTCGCTTGCTCCGTGGGCTTTGGTGGCAGACGTTCGAAATGACGAAGAATGAGGTGCAGCCATTTATGTGTGGTCATTGCGATTTGCTGCTTTCAACGCAGGCCACGCAGGTGTTGTTATTATCAGAGTGCGAGCGTAAACAGGAGCTTCTCCGCGTCCTCGTCCTCGGCGTTGGAGGCAAGGCCGTATTCTCACGTCCAATGTTGAAAATGTTCCAACGCAGTAAATTATGAGGTAGTATTTTTGTTTCCCGCAGTGTGTGTGTAATGAGAGGGCAAACGTAAGTTACATATCACTCTTGAGACAGCACCCTGCGCTGTACCGCTACACCGTGTGGAAGCAATTTCTGCGAAACTTAATCGGTGCAAATTGCAATGCGTGGAAAATATGCGTTTAGCGCACCTGGACAAGAATTACAGCAGTCGCTCTGATTAATAAAAACAAATTTTTGATGTCTACCTGGAAGGAGTAAGTAAACTTGATCTCAACATACAGCTCAAAAGGAAGGTGGGTAAAAGGAGCTGGTTGATCCACCTCAGAAAACACCGCGTCGTCATTAAAATTATCGTCTTTGCGAGTGCTTTCTCCATGATCAAAAGGATCGTCTGCTAGTTCCCGGCCGTTCCCAAAACCAGTCGCGGATCGTTTACTCGCGATGTCACGTGGTATTACCCGCTGACGTATAGAAGACAGGTTACTCGGGCAAGATTTGGAACATAGCGGGAGTTTGAGCATTTGTCGACGCATAGTTTATTTACCTGGGCCGCAAAACACAGTTCCCTTTTCTCGAGAACCCCCTGTATATTGAGATCCTGTGTTTGAGATGACAGTGGTCAGAGGCTTGCGACCTCTTAAAGGGGCACTGACAACCCAAAGGTCGTATTTTTTTTTATTGTCTAAAACGATGCAAGTTGTAGTTATAGACACGCAAAAAAAAACCGCATCGCGAAAAAAAATTTTCCCGCGCGCGCGCGCGCCTTTTTATTTTTGGCGTTTAAAGTTTTCCTAAGAAACGTGTTTGGTAGACCATCTGGGCCAGTCGATTTTTTCTACGTTTATGATATTAGCAGCGACACAATGCCCTGTTCTGATATGAAGCTGCACGCGTTAGATCTTTCTCGCTAGAAATGAGGTTCGCTTCGCTTATTTCCATTGTAAAAATAGACTGAAAATAGCGGTTAAATTCAAATGAGAGTCTGTTCATGTCACTCACAACGTTGTCGTGAATGCGTATCTGAGTAATGCTAGAACTTGAAGGGGACAGATAACGCCAGACACTTTTCAGGAATGGATGTAATGAAATCAGGCGATGACTTCGTAAAATATGCTTCTTTTTCTAGCTTTATCATTGATTTTAGGTTTCCATTTTGTTCAGAGATAGCAGTTGAGTGACACTTACGATGTCTCTTCAGTTTACGTTTAGCATGCAAAATGTCTCTGGTAATACATGGGTTTTTGCATTTTATCGTTTTAGTTTTTGTTTCGGTATGTAATTTGATAGGCAGTGATTAGTAATGCTCTTAAAGTTTAAGCACATCTCGTTTACATCAGCCTCCTCGTCAAACTCGTCAATATTCTCTTCTAGGTAATCAATAACTGATTCATCATTTGCTCTTTCGTAATCATAACACAACTGCAATTCAGTCGCGCCGTTTTGAGCTTGTGATCCGAGATGCCCTTATGAGCAGAAACGCTACAGTAGTCAAAATGTTTACTGTCGTGTAACAAAGCCAACAATGTGGCGCGATGTTTCAGTAATCCGCGTGGCCTCTTCGACAAACTGACAAAACCGCCGACTAAATGCTAGATCAATAAGCACATCAGCTAGGCTAGTTCCGTGGAAGGCCACCCAGGCAGCACAAGGGGTTGGGCCAATATTGGAAGAGCATTGGCAAAAAAAGGTCCAATGATGGTCCACTTTAGCCAATCTGCTCCCAATATTGTTTATGCCATTATATAGAATCTTCAGTGATGGCCCAGCTTCTCCAATGACCAAAAATATTGG
>JABSTQ010008936.1:0-38158 GCA_013358835.2 Ixodes persulcatus
TCAGATGCAGGACATGTGAGGCAACTCTTCACGCAACATCTTGGGAGTATTCTTTTCGGAGCTGATCACGGGAATTCACCACGGTACTCGGGCACTCTCTACTAATTGCCAATTAAATGTACAAAACAACTCATCTGTAAATACAGAACAGCGAGCGGAAGAAACATAACTGCAAAGGAATACCACGGCGAGCGAACGCATTTCGTCTGCTACGGTGCTACGTGCGAAAAGAGGTGGAAAAAAAAAAAAAAAAAACCCGCACGGTCGGGTCTAGCCACGTGACTTCCGCCACTCACGCTATCCTCTCCACTTCTCCGTTTCGGTTTCGGTTTCGCGCAGTTGCGTTTTTTGGCTTTATTGAAAAAATACGTGACTCTGTAGCAAAATAATAATTGGGTAGTATTCCGACACCATAATGAATCGCCTGACAAAAAAGGAAAAAAAAAACATTTGGGGGGTGTCAGTGTCCCTTTAATGACTGAGGTCGAGTAAGGAGCTTGAACTCTGCAATTCTTAGTTCCGGCTTCATGTTAAGCTGCTACAAGTACCTTATTTCCGTTGTCGCCAATGCAAAAAAGTCAAGTTTTTTTTTTTTTCAGGCTACCGATTCGTTTTGTGGACCTCCACTGAATTTACCGCGACCCCCTCGGGGTCGCGACTAACCGTTAAGGAAACACTGCCGCACGTAGCTGCCTCGGGCACGCTGACTAGAGCCGCAGTCCCACCACTCGTATACACCGTAAAGAAGGCACAGTGTTCGCTACGGCCATAGAGCTAGAAAGCTTTTGGAGGCGACATGACTAGCAGAGGTAAGACAGAAGTGTGGAGGGACGCATACCCAACGATGACGCTATAGGATGAAAAGGATAGCTCTCCTTTTCGTCCAATAGCGTCGCTTGGTTTTGGTCATCGTTGGAGATGTGTCCCTCCACACTTCTGGCTTCACCTTTGGTAGCGTCATGTCACCTCCAGAAACTTCCTACCTCCGTGGCAGTAGACATGATGATGAAATTGTCTGCGAACATGCTCCAGAAATGTTCGAAGCGCCTTCGCTCTATACATACTGTATCTATGAAGCGAACAGTTCATATTTCATGGCAAGTGAGTTTATAATAAAAAAAAAACCTTGAAAAAAATGGCGCAAATTCAGATAAGGTTCAGATAAGTTGCGACGGCCTGGAGCTGAGCCAGTTGGTTTGACATGCTTTCTTGAATATTAGCTGAACGTACATGAAAAGCGAAGGAGAGGAGAAAACAAAGACACACACTGCTGCACTATCAACCTTATAATGAAAAAACTTCCTCTTCCTGGACACTATCCGTAGTAACCTCTTCTTCATCTGTCGGATCTTAGATATAAAAAACTTCCTTTTCCTTGACACTTTCCGTAGAGCTGACTTCTTCTTCATCTGTCGGATCTTCAAATGGTCCCGACTTGATTGCTAGCGTATCAAGTTATTCCTTGAATATCCGAGACTTTTACTATTCAATTCCCCATGCGGCTCTCCTCAAAATCCTCCGAACAACCATCGAGGAGCAGGGCCTTCAAAGCTTCCAAAATTCGACAGGAATGAGCCTCGACAGGTTCTTGGAGCTTCTGACGGCTTACCTTTCTGCGACGGTGGTCTCACACCAGGAACAACACTTCTTACAGAAAAGCGGGGTGTGCATAGGTTCTCGAGTGGCCCCATACTTGAGCGATTTGTACCTAGCAGCATGCGCGAAGAACATTCAAGACCACTTAAAAGATTAACGCATCGAGGCCATCTTTCGGTATGTTGACGACTTCCTCATACTATGCATCTCTGATACAGACGAGGCGATTAACGGGTGTTTAAAAGTGGTCATGCGCAGCTTCGAACAAAGCTGCCATGGACTGTCTTTCACCCATAAACTTCCCGTAAACAAATCCATACGTTTTCTGGATCTCTCACTGGAGTTTGAAACTACCCACGTATGTTGGATGTATGAACCCCATTCGTGTAAAGGGTTCCTTCCGACCAACTCGGAGCATTCCAAAACTGTGAAACCGGGCCTGGCCACCAAAGCTCTCGTCTCGGCGCGACAAAAATCCTGCCCTCACAAGATGGGGCGCAGCTTTCAAAGACAGCTTTGTAGACTCCAGGATTCCGGCTTCTCGAGTACCCTCCACGTACCGATATGTGAGAATCTCTGCAAGCAAGCGCGACGTAATCCACAAAAAAGTGAACCAACGAAAAAGAAACCCCAACGCCTTTCGTAGTGGTACCATATATACACGGGATCACTCATCGTCTAAAAAAAGATCACCGGCCGAAAAGGCATCTATGTCGTGTGCTCAGCCCCAAACCAGGCGTATGCCATGTGCCGTAGGGTGAACCGTGGGACCGACCAGAATGTGAGGACCACCTGCGGCACCGCTCATAGAACACCGTACGCCCCGTGTGAAAAAGGAGTCGTCTACAATATCCCTATGTCATGTGGCAAATGCTACATAGGGCAAACGGGGAGGTGTATCAACGACCGCACCAGAGAACATGCAGCCTCTGTGGCCGCACTAACGACGGCTGGCCACCTTTCGGCACATTATCGGGATTGCAAATGTGCTCCCGACTTCTCAAACGTCACCGTCGTCGCACGACACCGAAAACAGCTTGGGAGGGAGATCTTCGAGTCGCTGGTCATTGAAGAGACCGGTAAAAAATGCGCAAGTTCCGCCTCCATTGCGCTTTTTTCCTAAAGAAAAAGTTTATCTGCGGAAAGCGGCCCCTCGGAGCAACCAAGTCGGGACCATTTGAAGATCCGACAGATGAAGAAGTCACCTCTACGGATAGTGTCGACGAAAAGAACGTTTTTCCTTATAAGGTTGATAGTCCAGAAGTGTGTCTTTGTTTTCCCCTCTCCTTCGCTTTTCATTTACGTTCAGATGGTATTCAAGAAAGCAAGTTCAGATAAGGTTCAGCTAAGATCATACACGCGAGTCCGGACGTATTTTTTGTTTTTGTTTATTTTGTTATATGTTACTCTTCAATATGTATAGGGAACGTGATCAAAATATATTTTGCGATAAACATAATATTTGATGAGAAATAAAACATTCATAATCGATATTTGAAGTTTTCGTTTATGTCATGTTTGGGGAAACCTACTACGCAAAATAAAATGTCAGAAATCTCAAATACTTCGCACTTATAATAAAGTACGGGATCTATCGATTGATATATGTACAGTATCGTGGAGGTCATATATATCGCAACAAAAATGCCCAAACATGGCTCCTTTGACGTTTTGTCATTAGATTTCTGAACCCTTATCTACAAAAATTGAATAGCTACAACATCAAACCTTATGTAATATATTGTTGTTAAAACGTTCTTTCGAATAACATGTATATATATACATATATACATGTATATGTATATATGTACATATGTATGTATATATGCATATGTATATATGTATATATATACATATATATATATGGACATGTATATGTATATACATGTACATACATATATATATATATATATATATATATATATACGAGGGATGATCAAAAAGTTCCGGGACTGATTTGGTTGCGTAGAAAGTGAGGGCAGTACAGTGATGCGCGCTCAGCAGTCGAAGGAAGGGACCTTTGTGCCTCATTATACCAAAGGGCGTCGCGCTGTAAACATTTGGAGCGGCGCTACACTAGTTTGTTTGACCACATGCGCGAGCATGATGGCGATCTTTGCATACACTGCAAACCAAGGCAAGAACGAACATCAATTATGCGTCGAACTCGACAAATATAAAATAGAGACCTCTGAAATGATTTAGAAGGCTTATGTAAAAAAGCAGTGAGGTGTGCGAGGTGTTCTGAGTGGCACTCGCGCCTCAAGAATGGCAGAACGTCACTGAAGTCGAGAAGAGGGCGGATAAAGTCGCCCCACCGCTCTTCCGTCTTCCAGCGATGTTCTGCCATCCCTGAAGCGCGAGTGCCATTTAAAAAACCTCGCACCCTTCACTGCTTTTTAACATAAGCCTTCTAAATCATTTCAGAGGTTTCTGTTTTATATTTGTCGAGTTTGACGCATAATTGATGTTCGTTCTTGCCTTGGTTTGCAGTGTATGGAAAGATCGCCATCATGCTCGTGCATGTGGTCAAACAAACTAGTGTAGCGCCGCTCCAAATGTTCACAGAGCGACGCCCTTTGGTATAATGAGGCACGAACGTCCCTTCCTTCGACTGCTGAGTGCGCATCACTGTACTGCCCTCACTTTCTACGCAACCAAATCAGTCCCGGAACTTTTTGATCACCCCTCGTATATATATATATATATATATATATATATATATATATATATATATAATTGCTTTATCTTAATGATTGAAATTTGTATGCTCATATTCTAAAGTTCAAAGTTAAGGAATTTCAAGGGGGGGAATTAAAAACAAATAATACCTTCAAATTTCCTACATTTATGGTGATGTTTCTTCAGCATAGCCTTGTGTTTTTGCATCATTTTGATTCCTTCAAAGTTACAGCGCTGCAAAGTGTAGCTTCCACGCCGGCATTTTTGCCCAATGTCACGGAGGAGATGATCGTTTGATTCCGTGTATTTTATCACTAGATATATGTCTTTTGCTGTATTCAGATATTGGGCTCAGGTTAAAGTATTCTACTAATTAATACAATACCAGCGTTGCTCGTCCTTTTTTATTATTTAACCAATAATCCTGTTTTTCCCTTTAAAATGACAATTTCTGGGAGCTTTAGTTGAACTTCTTCCACAAAAGAGAGACGAAAACTTGTCATGGCTAATACTGCATTTTATTTTTCACTGAAAATAGTAGAAAAGTAAGTACAGTGGTGCAAATGTATGCGAATATTTATACATCTATTCGGGATAAACTGGGTATGTTTGAGCCAGCAAGCTTGATACACTGCTATTCATGACGGTTGTTCGTCCGGCTGACCAAGGTAAAACTGCGACTTCGCTGGAACATTCAGCAATACTTACGTTAAGATAAAACCTATTTGGAGTTATTTATTCTACTAAAATAAAACATGAAATTAAAGAAGTAAAAAAAAAAAGAAACAACGAGTAAAGATATCGAGCGCACTATAGTTGCCCACGTCGGCAAGTGGGCGCGATGAGAAGTCCGCCTTTTGTTCCTCTTCAAACCAGACTGACGAATTCCGCGAACCACTCACCCGTGCTGCAATAATTTCAACGATTGCGAGAAAACCGGTCAACTCCGAATGTAGCTAAAAATAGGGAACGCACGAACTGCAGGATTTTGCCCGATCCTCTTCGGAGAATTGACATTCAGATTTACCCACTGCGAAAATGTCTTTGCTTTGCTATCTTCTTTTAGTGTTTACTAAGATAGCACAGAATACTCTACGAACGCTGAAAGTTGCTGCCATGGCTGAAGGCGTTCCGCCATGACGCAACTACACGGGACTGGCAACCACTTCGTTTATATGACCGCAGCGCGCGTATTGTGCTGTCTCTACTGTACTGTACTATACTATAACGTCGTTAACGTCGACATATCGTTCCGCGTGGTCCGCGTGATTCCGCGTAGGTTCCGCAATCCGAGGACTGCCATCTTAGCCCAGTGTAGGTAGCGCTGCTGGCACTGCTCCGGAACTGCGCTGTTTCTAGCGGCTTCGTTTGCTTGTTTGATTAAATTAGTGGTAAAAACGTTAATGCAATCGAAATGTTCTGCACATTTGGACTGGAAGACGGAATTACAGGTGGCCTTAGCTGCCGCTGAAAATCAATCAACTCAACAACATTTATTAAACAACGGGCGCGACCTGCTCGAAGTACTAAACCGTAAGAAGATGAAGTGGGGCGGCGGAACCTTTCTCCCGTCTGCCTGAAGAAGGAGAAAAACGACTCGTTCCTCCCTTCTTCTCGTGTCCGCTTGGGGGCGCGACAGTAGAAGGGAAGAAAATGCGCCGTTGCTACCTTTTGCGCCATTTTTTTTTGTTAGAGTGCACAGCTCTTCGGCAACGTGCATTCCACACCATCAAGACTGCCGGTCTTAGCAGCCTATTATTGTGAGCTCGTTTTGAGCGTGCGCTCTAAACATCGCGCTCAAATATGGCGTCCACTGAATACCCCCTATACTAATTAGCAAAATAAGTGACTAAAATTCACTCATCAGTTCTTTAAGTAGTGAGTGAAGATAAACACATTGTTCCAATTATAAACTTTCTGAAAATCATGGGTAGCCCCGAAATCAACTCATTTTTAGACAGATGCAAGACAGGTGCGGCATTTTACGGCGCTAAAAAAGCACTTAATTTTGACGAGTTTTTAGGTTTCGGTTCCCTATCAGAGCGCGATTAATGCGCAGCGTGTGAGCGAGTGTTCTGGTTCGGAACATTACTGAGCGTACCTCGTGCATAGACCAACTCAACTCTGTGACGCCACGCAACTACGGTGACGCTGCTGTCGGCACTGAGCATCCGCTCACGCAGCTTTCGGACAGCCGCCCTTCCGGCGACGACGCAGGATGTTCGATATTCCCTCTGCTTTAGTTTGTTAGGCACAAGGTCGCCTCATTCAAAAATTCAATTTCAATTTCACGTTCTTATATTATTTTTTTTCCTTCTGGGACAATATTTTCTGCGTTATACAGATTCTAGGACAAGCTATTACACTCATGGGTTAATTATTTTATTAGATAAATAACGAGTAAATATCGCCAGGTGCTTCTCATTTTTTCTTCTTAGATGTTAGCGTTAAGTGGGCGATAATTTTACACCGTGTGCTAACTAATATATGGTAATAAAAAAAAAAGCCCACGAGAAAGTTTTGATACTTTTGTCTTAAGGGTTTCTTATAATTTCTTTTACATTTTTTTTGTTTAAACTGTCTAAAATAAATTTTTAGGAAATTTCTCGTCCACCTTTTTATTTTAATTCTATATTACGCAGAGTAAAATTCACACGTCAGCATCGGAGGGAAAAATAAGAAGCACTTGGCAATATTTACACGGTCATTAAATAATTCAGCCGTGACTATATTGTCACAAATGACAGTTGATGAGGCGATGGTAACTGAAGGAACTAAATGTTTAATCGGGCGAACTTGTGCCCAAAAATAAAAAGGGAACAAAAGAAAGCAGAGCGTCGCGGGCATCGAAGTCGGCGTGACAGTCGAACGCTGGGACGAAACTGATCCCGGCTCGCCACGCGGGGCGCCTTTTGTACCGGCGTGGGTTTCTGGAACATTCGGCCTATCGCCCCGATGCAACACAAAACAAAACAAAGCAGATAAGAAGAACGGCAAACTAAAGGGTCATTCGGAACACATAAGGTCCGCAGTCCTATCGAGCGTAGTACGGCTTCAGGCGCACGACGTGGACGACTTCAGGTCGCGGTGGGCGGCGTGATGAAGTTTGTGTTCCGTCGAGCATCACCTCGTAGTTTAGATCCCCGAGTCGACGAAGCACTTTGTAGTGTCCGAATTAGCGCTTCAGGAGTTTCTCGCTTAGACCGCGTCGTCGTATCGGGGTCTAAACTCACACACGGTCTCCGGGCTTGAAGCGAACGTCGATCTGACGAAGCTTGTACCGGGTTGCGTCGACACGTTGTAGATCTTGAATTCGGAGTCGGGCGAGCTGGCGAACTTCTTCGGCTTGTTGAGCAACCACTTGAGCGTCGGAGATCCCATCGTCAGCTGTTTCGTGGGGTAGTATTGCGTCGAGCATGGTCGATACTTTTCTGCCATGCACCAGCTGCAACGGGGTTACTCCTGTCGTCTCTTGCACCGCCGTGTTGTAAGAAAATGTGACGTAGCGTAGCACTTCGTCCCACGTCTTGTGTTCTACGTCGACATACATAGAGATCATGTCGGCGATAGTTTTGTTTAGTCGTTCCGTTAGTCCATTTGACTGTGGATGGTACGCAGTGGTTCGACAGTGGCTGGTGCTACTTAGGCGAAGAATTTCTTGTGTCAGCTGAGCCATGAACGATGATCCACTGTCTGTAATGAGAACTTGGGGGGCGCCGTGCCGGAGGACAATAGACTCGATGGAAAACTTGACGACTTCAACACCAGTTCCCGATGAAGGGGGCTTTCTATTCGGTGTTTCCCGATGTTGACGGCGGAAAAGGGCCAAGTACACCCATTCCGATCTGCTGGAATGGCGTGGACGGAGGAGCAATTGAATGCAGACACCCTGACGGCTTCGTCGGCGGTTTCGTGCGTCGCTGACACTCGTAGTATGATCGAGTGTAGAGGCGAGCGGTCTTCAGTAGCCTTGGCCAGTAGTATTTTCCCCTAATCCTGGCGAGCGTCCTGCTGTAGCCAAGGTGCCCAGGCGTTGGGTCGTCGTGGCAGGCTTGGAAGATCTCCCCTCTAAGGTTGGCAGGAATTACCAGCAACCATGGCGAGCTGTTGTCTCCGAAGTTCTCCTTGTAAAGTACACCTTGTCGGAGGACGAAGGTCGGCAGGACTCTCAAGAAGACACGGGGCTCTTTGACGTCGCGCCATGTCGTCGGTGTTGACCGCGCCTAGGAAGCATTCGTCGTCATCGTCGTCGCTGTTACCGGGAGATGTCTCGACAGGGGCTCTGGACAGGCAATCGGCGTCGCTGTGCTTGCGGCCTGACTTGTAGACCACAGTTATGTTGAACTCCTGCAGTCGGAGGCTCTATCGAGCGAGACGTCCAGAAGGGTCTTTTAGGTTCGAAAGCTAGCAGAGCGAGTGGTGGTCCGTGACAACGCGGAAAGGGCTCCCGTATAGGTACGGGGAAAACTTCTTGATGGCCCAGACGACCGCAAGACATTTTTTTTCAGTCCTGGAGTACTTTTTCTCTGTTTTGGACAGTGTCCGAGTTGCGTAGGCGATGACTCGCTCGGTGCCTTCTTGCACTTGATCTAGTACCGCGCCAAGCCCTTCGTTACTTGTGTTCGTATGAATCTTGGTTTCCGCATCTTGATCGAAGTGTCCAAGAATTGGAGGAGTCTGGAGTCGTTTCTTGAGCTCGTCGAATGCTTCCTGCTTGTCTTCGGCCCATTCGAACTTCTCGGCGTCCATCGTGAGTTTTGTGAGTGGTGCGAAAATCCTTGCGAAATCCCGAACGAAGCGTCGATAGTAGGCACAAAGTCCAAGGAATCTTCGCACGGCCTTCTTGTCTGAAGGCACTCCAAATGTCGCAACGGCGCGAGTTTTCTCGGGGTCTGTCTGTCTATGCTAGATCGCAAACTCAACGATGAAGTTAACTCAATCGGTCGCTGATTGGCTGCCCTTTTGGTCACGTGATGTGACGTTGCGATTGAGTTTTTCCCTACGGATTCCGATGGAGTTCGAGCTATGCTGGTGAAATAATAAAGTTAGCGGTGACGTCAAAATGTCGTCACGATTGAGTTTGCCGATGAAGATAACTTTGTAGTAGTCAGGCAGCCAAAGTTGCCAAAGTCAATGAAGATGGCGACGTTCACGCTCGCGGACGGGGCGAGCCAAGTCGAGCTTTCGCGGACCATATCGCTACGTTTTTTATATGTTCGGTTCAAGGTTCGTCAGGGACGTAATCGGGGAATACTGCCCGACACTCGTTGATGCTGACAGTTGCCGTGGAAGCTTTGGCGGCGTCGCGAGGGGCCCGATATGCTGACAGCCGAGCAGCAAGTGCTCTCAGCTTCTGCGTTGCTGGCGGCACACACTCTAAGAAAAAGGGGGTGTACACGGGTACTCCCCTTGTCCCATATGTAACTCCCCAAAAATACATTTCGTCGTTGTGTCCACTGACGTCAAGCTGGCGATGCCAACTTTTACGAGTGGCTTGAGAGCTGTTGGATATAACATAATAAATAGCTATTGTGCGTATCAAAGACTAAAAAAACAAAATTACTGAGGTTTTGCAGCCGGGCCGTAAAAGACTTGATTATCTTAATGTATCCTCTAATGAGTACATTATATATTTTAATAAGTTGTATCGGTCGACTATCAAGCCGCTCGTAAAAGTTGGTATCGCCAGCTCGACGTCAGTGGACAGAACGACGAAATGTAGTTTTGGGGAGTTACATATGGGACAAGGGGAGTACCCGTGTACACCCCCTTTTTCTTAGAGTGCATTTTGCTGCGACGAAGACATCACCGTGCGTCGGTGTGCTGCGTGTCGCGTTTTTGGATGTTACAGAGGCGATAATCGATAACCCGAGGCTGAAGGTGGGTGGGCTTGGCGCGGAAAGGGAAGACGGAAAGACGACAACCAAGAAGTTCAGCGATGCGAATTCAGCGGTGTTGTCGGTAAGTTCTCATTACGCTGTGTTCTCTAATACAGTCTGAATAGAACATTTTCTCAATGCGCTTGCGCGAGAGCTCTCGGTAGAAAACGGGCGCCTCATTCAACGTGACGAGTGTCGTGCGAGATCGTCGCACGCATTCAAGCTTACTCGTGATTGCATGTGTATCATCCAAATGTCTCGGGCCTCAACATCTGGAAATTGTTCAGCTGCAGCACGTTGTGTACGTTTTCACTTTACGATTGCAGGTTCAAACTGGTGTAGTATCTTGTTTTTTGCTTGTGTTGTCTGAAACGTTTCTGCTGCTTTTCTGCCACACGGGGTAGAGCGCCTCGTCAAGCTGCAAGCCATGCAGCTTGACGTTTGACATTATATGCCCTATCTCCCACCTTTGTATATAAAAGAAAATAAAGAGATAATAAACTCAATTGACGCTGCACGTCTTTGCTCTGAAGGCATAATTTTGGGTATTGTGCAAGGCAAGTGAAATACCTCCCCTTTTTTTTTTTTCAGCTGTTTTTATTATTACGTTTCAGGCTTTTTGGGATGCTATGTAACTATACTAGCTCCAAGTAGAGGCTGCATTAGCATATAGAATCTCTATCTAGTCTTGATGTGCTTTTGGACAACTGAAAAGGTTATGAAACATTCATGTCAGATACCGTCTCACTGTTGTGTGCAGGTGACAGCGACTAACCCCTGAAACCGTGGTTGCACACAAATTCCTCGCAACCCCAATGGATGCTGTGCTGGCCCAAGGCTACGCTTAACAAAAAGGCATTGCTTAAGATTCTGTTGTGGAGCAGTGAATAGGATGCTCAAAAGCAGGTCCAGTGGTTGCAAAGGTACTGGGCACAGCATTTACCTCTCTGTACAAGGCGGGCTTGTATAACAGTATCTTCCCGAGCCCCTTGCTCCTCAAGAGTTTGACCCGGAGGACTGTGTGATCTTTGACAGCAGAGGACAAGCTGTGCAGCGTTGAAAAATCAAAGGCCGCCTCTGCACCCTAAGTATGTGCTGCCTACCAGGGTCGCCCTCGTAAAACTTGAAGCCTGACAGCTGTCGAGCCTGTTGCGAGCTTTGTCTTTTGACTCGTCAGATCTGAAATATACTTGTGTGCATCTGCTTGCAATTTTGCATCATACTTTCCCACTTGCCCAATCTAGTAGACACGGCAAGTCCCTTTTGACTGCAGAGCGATCTACCTAGCAGACAGTACAAGCGGCATTCAATTTTCCTGGGTTCTTTTATCGACTACCTATTATAGATGGAGCAGTTTGATACGAGGACACTTTTCTTGATCTGAAGCAATTGCACACGCATTAAAACGACTTACCCCAAGCCCATGGAAGGCAAGTCTGGTATTTCAGAAAATTCTGTCTCATGTTAGAAAAAGATAGACATGACAAGTGTATTTCTTTTTATTGCTCTGGTACCTGGGCTGAAGAAACACCACACCAAGCATGTCGGGTATGACCAAGGTACTTCTGCAAATCTTGTTTCCATGCTATACTGAAATCATGACAGAAGCAAAATAGTGCATAGGAAGCATTTTTATTGTAGATGGAAATTCTGCACCACCATGAGGTGCAGCACGAGTGTGGTCAGTGAAGATGACTGCTGGGCATGTGCAGCTGCTTGTCCCTCCACAGCCTGCAGACAAAGTACACGAAAGAGGCTAATGCTTACAAATACATACATTTTTAAACAGCATGTTAGAGAAATTGCATAGAACAATATAATCCCAGTGGTGTGGTGAGCAGTAGTGTAAGGCATACCACTGCTTTAACCTTCTCTCATAACTCTCATGCAGTACTGGAAATAGCAAGAATGCGAGACTCTGGAAAGACGTTTAGTTTATGCGAGCACCTTCCTAACTAAGGAAGTGCTCAGACCAGCATACTCATGCTGTGGGTTTTCCAGTACAGCACGTAACCTATGAGACGGGCAGCCCTCAGCAATGTGCATTTAGCTTGATCTAATTACTTTGCAGTAAACAAGCCTGCTCCGTCGATCACATGAAAAAATAGAAAGGGACAAGCTGGTGGAAATCGGTCACTTCGAAACCCAAAAGAGGAAAATGAGGGGAAACACAAGACTGCTGCATTCGCCTTCCTTTCTGCTATAACTGTCTGTCATAGCTGATTTCCAATGACATGCTAACTGTTGTTCCCATAAATGCACTTGATGCTGTGGAAGTCCAGCTCTTCAGCAATGCGTTGAGCGAGCAACAAAGGACGTGAGCACGAGCTGCTCTGGATGTAACAGAATAAAGCAGGATGAAGAAACTCGGCCTAAAGTAACTCATTATTGCCATATGATGCAGGTTTTCTTTCTACGGTTCTCTACACAATTCTTGCCAGCCAATTTTGGACCTTGACTGCACTTATCTAAAACTAGGGCATTCATGTCGCACTCCAGCAGCATGTGCAAAGCAACCAACTGCTCCTGCTGAGTGGGCGAGAGGTCCTAACAGTGCAGTTGGGGGCAGTTCAGGCCCTCACCATCCAGGGTGGCAGTTTACCTGATGACTGGTGCATGGCTGACAACATGACACAGTTTCAGTAGCACGCATACATGGTTTGCGGGTGATGTCATGTCAGTAGGCGCTGTGGTGGTGGCCACCACTCGGTACATGTCAGATGCTGCTCATATTGCCAAGCACGTCTCTGAGCAAGTGTGCCCGTAGCCGAATGGTTATCGTGCTTAACTCCCACGCAAAGGGCCGAGGTACGATGCCTGGCCGCGCAGGCACCTTTTTGTTGTTTCTGTAAATGTCATTGTTCGAAGTCCAAATGTTATATGCGCCGAACCTTCTACGCCGATTGTCCCAGACACCCACGTATATCAGGGCAAAGCGATACGGAGTCTCGCTCTTGCGCTCGATCGTGCTACTCCACCTTGACGCCTGCGAAGCTACCTCTTTGTATTTTTGTTTTTGGCACAAGTCCACCAAATTAAATGTCCAGTTTTTGTTCATTCGTCACCTCATCATCTGTCATTTGCGACATTTTGGTGGAGGTGCGGGGCATTAACAAAAAGGTGCATGTGCGGCCAGGCATCGAACCTTGGGCCTTTTCAAGGGAGGCAAGCACGACAATCACTCCGCCACAAGCGCGCCTGCTCGGAGACGCGCGTGGCAATATGTGCTACTGCAGGAACTTGGGCTAGGTCTAGGCAGAAGTTTAAACCGTCAAGTGATCACGACAAAGTTCGTCCGTGTTTGTCCAGTGCAGTACGCAGAAAATATTGCCCTGTGTGGTGGCAAGAACCATCTGCTACTTACTCTTAACTGGACTATGACAGATTGTGATCTTTAGCCAAAGGTGGAGGACTTGAATTTTGAGTGCAAAAAATTGAGAGAAATATGGAAAAGTGCATGACGATTTTGCCGAGTTCGATAGGCAATGCCCAGCTAGGTGCGTCCTGCTCCCACAGCCATTTGCACTAAATATTTTTAGAAGTGGACCTTCTATATAAATAGCAGACGTCAATTTTGGAATTGGTGAGCCAGTCTTGTCTTAGTGTCACTCCCTTGTCAATTTCAGAGTGGTGGGTAGCTGTGGTGTTGCCGGAAATGTTTGGTGGAAGCAGGCCGCTGTTGGGAAATGGGACGAGAGACACAGTGGGAATGTTTGGTTGAAGCAGGCCCCTGTTGGGAAACGGGACCAGAGACACAGCCCTTTTTCCAAACTGACACTTAGTCTCATCCATTTATCTGCTGTCTTGTTCGACACAAAACTCGAGTAACCATGTGTGGATTGCTTCTGCACAATGTGTACACCCAAGTTTTTGTGAGTCTTGCTCAGGTGTCACCTTGCTAGGAACACGGTTGGACCTACAGCGACCTTGGGAGCTACCGACCAGGCACAATAATGTTTATGACAGCTTCTTCGACCTTCCTCGTAGTTATGCACAGTGCAGATAGTGGTCACAGTTTTATGAAATTGCTGACATGGGCACAAAAACTGTCACTTTGGGCTACTGGAGCCAGCACAGTTCACCATGATCACAGTGTAGCAAAGCTGCAACCATGGACCATCAGTGGCCATCAGCATGAGACTACCGACGGCATTCGTGCATAATACATGTTAATGCCGCGACATAGGTGCAAACAGCGTATCATGGAGATGAGTCCAGACTCTTTTTATACCTACCATTTGGTGGTGGTGGTGGTGGTGGAGCTGCCACCTGTGCTGGGTCCTCACTAGCACCTTTGGTCGCAGCAGATGAGTCCTGCAAAATCCAGTTAAACACAAGTTAATGCACAACAAATTGACAGCCTTTCCGGTTACACGTTGATGTAATGCCCATTGCCTACACCTTAGAATTCAAGTATCGGAGTGCCTCATGCACAGATCTAGAGAAATTAACTCGTGAGCTTGAGCGCTACGATCCGAGCTTTCGAAGAAACACTACGAGGCAGCACACTCGTGCCAAGTCAATAAGACCAAAAACAACACGGTGTCTGTTCACAACCAGTAGCAAGTTTTAGCAGACCGTTACCGTGTTCTGCGGTGGCCACGGTACGGCTGGTAAGGCTTTAAGCGCGCTGACAAGTATGCTTCAAAGTTACAGCGCGAGCTCCCAGTAGCAATTTCGCTGCGCACGGCAACGCTATGCTAAAACCGCCTATTGCGATTCCCAGCACTTACCAACACTGCAGCCGAGATGCCGTGTGGCGACGGACGAAGCGCGTCCCACTCTCGAAATCATGCGCCTTCTTCAGTCTTTGCGGGCCAGGATTCTGTCCTACTCCTCGAGTTCAGCGACGACACTTGGTTCACGTCTCCCACCAGACTGCCGAGTGGCAATCGCGACGTGACAACCTTTGAAAAAGCCCGACTCGACAACAAAAATTCCAAAAGTGAGTCAAGTTTCCGTACAGACACACGAGCACTCTACACGCAACTACAGTGAACTATCTAGTTCACTGTAACGCAACATCCACCGTCGGCCATAACGATTCATCGCGATAGCGATGCAGCTCACGCGTTGCGATCATCTAAATTGTGTCACTTATGTAAAAAGACATGATTCATGCGACCTAAACTTGACACCGGTAATTGTATTTAGATTGTACCGAGTTCTACATTTTCAGAAGTTAAAAATGTTGCTTTCACAAGACCCTCCGATGCGGCGTTGCGCTTTCCCCTCTAGGGACATTTTCTGGGTACAAATCCCGATGAAGTTACAACTCAATCGCAACTCTCCGTCGACGTCATCAACGCGCCGCGATGAAGTTCCCTACCATTTGAGTTCGCCGCCGATTGAGATTAGGCTCCTCCCACCGGCGACGTCACGATGAAGTTTCTTCATCGCTTTTTCCAGCATAGACAGACTGGGCGGACGCCGTCGTTACTAACCACGTGGCCTAGAAACTTCAGTTCGTCATAGGCGAACCGGCACTTGGACGGCTTAAGGGTGAGTCCAGCGGTCTGTATGGCTTGGAGGACAGCTCGGAGTCGTCGCAAGTGCTCGTCGAAATCACTTGAAAACTCTACGACGTCGTCAAGGTAGACGAGGAAGCTCTGCCACTTCAGTCGTGCCAGTACGGTGTTCATGACACGCTCGAACGTTGCTGGCGCCGTGCATAGTCCGAAGGGCATCACCTTGAACTCGTACAGTCCGTCCGCGTGACGAAAGCTGTCTTCTCTCGGTGCCGTTCGTCGACTTCGATCTGCCAGTAACCGCTCTTCAGATCCATCGATGAAAAGTACCGAGAGTGGCGCAGCCGGTCTAGCGTGTCATCGATGTGGGGGAGTGAATAAACGTCTTTCTTCGTTACCGCGTTCAGATGTCGCTAGTCCACGCAGAACCGAAGCGTTCCGTTCTTCTTCTTAACACGCACGACTGGAGAGGCCCACGGACTGCTTGAAGCTTGGATTATGTCATCGTTCAGCATTTCTTGCACTTGCTCTTGAATGACCTCCCTCTTTTTTACGGAGACCCTGTACGGCGATCGGTGCACAGGAAGCGCGTCGTCCTCGGTAACGATGCGATGCTTTGCAACGGCGGTTTGGCGCACCTTCGACGACGTCGCGAAGCAGTCGCTGTATTCGGCGAGGAGGTCAATCAGCTGTCTTCGTTTCGCGCCTGAAAGCTTCGGGTTGATGTCGAGCTGCGCTAGCGGCGCAATGTCTTGCTGAGGTGGCGATGATTCTTCAGCAATCGCGGCAATTTCGGCGGAGTTCCGAAGTTCCTCGACGTGGCCCACAGCGGCACCTTTCGTGAGGTGTTGCGTTTCTTGTCGGACGTTTGTCACATGGACCATGGTGCGCCCATCCTGAAGTTCAGCCACTCCTTTTGCGACACCAATTCCTCTCCCCAGGAGATATTGAAGGTTTCCTTCCAGGACAACTTCTCCGCAGGTAGCTTTATCGATCATGACGGGTATGACAACACTTGATCGCGGCGGCAGGTTCACGTGGTCTGCGGCGACTCGGGTGGCGGCTGACGCTGATTGGGGTTTCTCTGAAGGCGGAACAGGCCTCCACAGCGCCAGTCTGTTCTCACCCAGGTTGATAACGGCGCCGTATTCACACTGAAATCCATGCCAAGAATGATTTCTCTGGAACAGTCTTGTAGAATGTCGAATTTCACAGGGCACGTTTCGCCGTTAATTTCGACGCGAGCAGTGCAACTTCCGACAGGCGTGTTAAGGTGTCCTCCGGCGGTTCGAATTTGTGGTCCTCCCCAGGGCGTCGTAACTTTTCGCACGCGACGAGAGAGCCTTCCACTCATGACTGAGTAGTCTGCTCCGGTATCCACAAGTGCCGATGCGTCTTAGCCGTCGATAACAACGTTTAGGTTGTTGGACACCATTGCAGGGGCGTCGTTGCGATGCGTGGCGTCGGGAGAGTGGGAGCGCTCCCACGTTTTTGGAGGCTCTTTACTTCGGTCGTCTTCGGCAACGCCATCTCCAGGCGTTGCCGCACTTAGGTTTCCCGGCGACGCAGAGGAGACAAGCTCTCTCGGCTGGGTCGTGGCTCTGGAGACGCTAAACGTCGTGGCGATGGTGAGCGAGATTCACGGCGGAGAGACGGCACTGCGGAGGGCGAGCTTCGGAGGTACTCCTCGATGTCGCGAGGGCGTTCGCTGTACCTCGGGCCTAAGTCGTTCAGGTGGAAACCACGCAACCCTAGTCGACGGTAGGGGCAGCCGCGGTAGATTTGGTCGGCTTCCCCGCAGTAGTAGCAGAGCGGGCGTCGGTCGACCGTTCGCCACACGTCGGTCTTCCTCGTTGACGGTCGCTCCGGACGGACGCAGTCGGCTTGTTCCTCCTAACGCTGATGATACCGCGACGTTTGGGCGCCTCTTGAGGGTTGCGCCGGGGCCTGATGGGGAGCTTGTGGTGGTCGTCGGGCCACGGCAGCGTAGCTCAACGTCGGTTCTTGTGGCGTCGTCACGCTGATGGGAATTTCCGGTTGTATCGCCCGTTTGACTGCCTCGCGCACAACCTCGGCGATGGAGAGTGTCGCTTAACGATTCGAGGCTGGCAGCAACCTGTTGAGTTCCTCCCGGATGACGTCCCGGATAATTTCGCGGACGTCCAGGGTTACGGGGGAGGTTTCGCCGTTAAACAGGGTGGATGCAGCGATGCCTGGATGTCGTTGGTAGTGGGAAGCGCGCGCTTGGAGGGTGCGCTCGATGTTGGTCACCTCCGTGACGAAGGCTTCGACGGTGGTTGGCGGGCTGCGGACGAGGCCTCCAAAGATGCCATCCCTTACAGCTCGCATCAGGATCAGCAACCTCTTCTCGTTGGTGGCTTGAGGGTCGGCGCAAGCGACCAGGTGCAGAACATCCTGACGAAACTGGTGATGGTCTCGTTTACACCCTGGGTCCTCGTTCGAAGAAGATCCTCGGCCCTCTCCCGTCGATACAGGTTGATGAAAGTCCGTCTCAGCTCATTCTTGCAGGCGGTCCACGAGATCAACGAAGTCTCGCGATTCTCGAACCAGTGCCTGGCCGTTCCTTCAAGCGCGAAGTAAAGATTCTGCAGGCGCTGTTCGTCCGTCCATCGATTGTGCTGGGCCACTCGCTCCTACCGCTGTAGCCAGTCCTCGATGTCTTCATAAGGCTCACCACGGAAGGACGTGGGCGTACGGGCAGCGACGGGTAGTACAACGACGGGCGGGGTGGTCATTGTCGGTATCTTCTTCCTCCGGGTCTCGGGCAAGAGACCTAACTCGGGAGACTGACCTCTGGTACGACGGCTTCTTCGGGCTTCGGAGTCTTCGGCGAAGGGTAGTCTTCCGGGGCTGAGCACGTCGCTTGGCCGGGTTGTCTTCGGAGGGGTACGCTCAACGGGCATAGAATGCAATACCCCGCACCTCCACCAAAATGTCACGAATGACAATTGATGAGGAGATGGTAACTGAAGGAACTAAAGGTTTAATGGGGCGAACTTGTGCCCAAAAATAAAAAGGGAACAGAAGAAAGCAGAGCGTCGCGGGTGTCGAAGCCGGCGTGACAGTAGAGTCGAACGCTGGGGCGAAACTGATCCCGGCTCACCACGCGGGGCGCCTTTTGTACCGGCGTGGGTTTCTGGAACATTCGGCCTAGAATGTTCCGGGCGTAGAACATTCGTAACTCGGTGAAACGCCAAAGTTCTCGAACTTGCGAGAAGGACAAAAAGAAAGAATAAATAAAAGACACTTCGCTCCCAGGAATCGAACCCTGACTCTTCGCGTGAAAGGCAAGCACGATAACCGTTAGGCCACGGCCGCGCGGCAATATTAGCTAGCATTTGAGTATGTAGTTTTAGATATATTCTAATCAATTAAAAACATATTTTTCCCCATTCATGATGGCTACTATACAACCAAAGTCTTCTTTTTGTTTTTCTGAGAGTTGTAACGAGTGGAATAGCTTACCAGATGAAATTGCCTCCTCCCCAGCTTCGTCTTTTTTTCGGCTCTTCAGAGCTTCTTATTTGGCTAACCGTCAATTTATGAATTTGATTGCTGGTGAGCTGGCCGATTTGTTGTTTTGTTTCAAATTTTTTATTATGTCATTATTTTCATAGCTGATGTCATTCGAACTTTTTAGAATCATACGCATATTTTCAATATACACTTTAAATTTTATGTATTTTTGTATCGTTTTCCCTTTACAATATTGCCCCGGTAAGGGAGATGGAGATAATTGAATAAATAAATAAAGAAATCGCCGGTCCTTGCAAACGATTAAACTAATCATTCAACGTCATGTTGACGTTAAAAAAACATGGAAGAACTCGCAGCAGAACCAGACTCGCTGGAAAAGAATATCACATGTGAAAAGGCGGAAATGTTCTAGTACGACGTGAAACAAAGAGACAATCGATGCAATAAAAGAACTCTCACGTCGCGGAAAATAAAAATGGCAAGACAAGAAGTGTGAACGAGACAGAAGATGCAACGGCGGTGCTGCTGAAAGCATTGTTTCCAACGATAAAAAATCGAATGTATCGCGTGCACCCCCTCCCGCCCCCCCCCCCCCCCCCCCGCACAGACACACACATTCATTTTTCATTTTATTTTAACAAAGCAATTACCTATGCATTACCGAACGCTCATTCTACTCCCAGATGTAGCGCTAATGGTCCGGACTAGTCCGAGCTAAATGCCGACGTCTCAAAACTTACCGTCATCTCATTCAAAATTTATGTCCCCACGCCTGCCCGTTCGGATCTGGATGAGCATCGTACCGGCGTTCGGTCATGTATCACTCCTGCGTGGCGCAGGTTAAAGACCCCAGGTGAGCGGTTGTGCTGCAGTGGGTAAATTACTCATCTACAGTTGAGGACAAGTCACACTCTTAGAAAAAAGGGTATTGATAGTCCTCCCTAAGGGGATAAACGGTCTTGTAACCTATGTTCCTTTAGAAACATAGGTTACAAGACGTCGCCTGCATCTCATTATGGCGGCCCTGAATCGAGCAAATCGAGCTCAATAAGGCTTAACGAGGACGCTACGTCTCTTGTACAGGACGAGAGGAGCAGCAAATAAAAGCGCAACACGAGGTTTCCGCGAGCTGTGTTTATTTCCGAAGCGAGATTCCCCCCGCAGGTACAGAAACTTCCGTTTCGAAAGCAGTTACTCAGTCTTCTTGTCGTCAGCACTGCGATGTCAAACGGAGTCAACCGATACCCAGTTACTTCGCAATTCCTTCGTCTACCGCACATCACGGTGGAATGGCAAACCAATCCGCGAAACCAAAAGCCGCTCTCAAAAGAACAAACTCGAAGCCGCTGTTTATCGCGTAGCGTGAAAGAAGGTTAAATCGCTTGCCACCAGATGGCAGGGTCCAGCAGAGTAATTGCAAGTAGCTAGGCTAGGTGGCGCTAAGTACCACCCAATTATTTATGTTCTAAATTTTTTTTTATTTTCTTAGGCTACCATTACGCATCGAGACCTTCGGGAACCTCTGCGACCTCTGCTATACACACATGTAGACACATTACGCATACTACAAGCATCAGGTAAACATACATTTAGCGCATACACATACAGGGCACATACAAACATCAATACAACGGCACACTAACCCGAACACTACACCCGAGCTTTGCGTTTCCGTCTTTTATACTGGTCGTTTTGAACGTACGGAATTTCTCGGTGACTCCCTAAGCAATAAAAAATATTCTCACCATGTTCATTTCTTTCCAGCAATGTCATACCTCTGAGAGTATTTTGAATGGCTCAGGGGAAGAATCTCTTATTAAAAAGTAAACGCTCGATCATGCCGTAATTATTTGAAAGCCAATAAATCAAGCCGGTCAAATGCGGTTCGAAGCCATGAGTTTGTTTCCTCGTAGGGCACGTCGTATCCTGTATTTCTATTGTAGCGTTTGTTTTTCTGTTTGGCTGCAATTGCCGTCTTGAATTAATCTCTTCTGTAGAGCGGATATTTACTCAGCTGGAAGTGATGCTTCACGGGCCGAGAAATCGCTTTTTGATCCACCTGAATGCAGTCAAAGCCGCGACTTGCGGCAGGTGTTAAGTGTACGGAGCTACGCCGTGGCGAGCTCGAAAACTTCTAGCGTTCATCCCAGCGCGCCACTAAAGGTCCGTTCACACTCTTGCGACCGAGTAAGACCGAGAGAGACCAGACCGGTTTTTAAGCGTTTTGCGACTTCTTAGGACCGGATGCGCTGCAGCGGAGCTGGTCCTAAAAGATCGCAAGAGGCTTAAAAACCGGTCTGGTCTCTCTCGGTCTTACTCGGTCGCAAGAGTGTGAACGGGCCTTTAAAGGGCAGTTTCTCGAGGAACCGTAGTATATTTAAACAGCAAAATAACGGGTAGCTTTTTTTTCGATTTTACCTACTATTCTTTTTTAATGCTAAAATTTCACACTGTAAATATACGTACTTTCTGTCATAATTTTGTACTGTTCAGTCCTTTCCCCAGAGAGCAATCGCTCTCGGCGAGGAGAGAACTGACAGTCACATTGGCCACTGTACGATAGGAGCTTACTGTTCACACCAGCGTTCCAACATGACTATCCGAAAGTCGATCGATTGCATGTGCCTAATCCCTCAAGTTGTCTTAAACTTTTTAATGTAAAGCGGAATGTCAACCTACGACACCCCGCCCCCTCCGATCACGGCCTGACCAGCGGCATCAATGCTCGACAGTTTACGTCATGTCATCTTGCTGTTACACCACTGATACGCGAACACACGGTCACATCGGCGATAATTCCAGTGTTCTGTTCACAACCCACAACTCTGCCATCACGATGTTGCTGCTATGTTGCTGACATGCAGAAATACAGAACCACGTTGAACGCCGGTTGGCACTCGGCATCGGAAAACAGAACCGAACTCAGCACGGAAGGCACCCAGGCAGCCGGCAGCAAAACCTGCCTGTCTTTGACGCAGTTCCTGCGATTTCCATAACGTCGAAAACGTCGACGCAGTTCCGCGTGGTTCCGCTACTGTAGTTCGGCGTGGGTCCCGCAATCCGGAGACGGCCATCTTACCCAGTGTACGTAGCGCTGCTGGCACTGCTCCGGAACTTTGCTGTTTCTAGCGGCTTCGCTTGCTCGCTTGATAAAATTAGTGATAAAAACGTCAATGCAACCGAAATGTTCTGCACGTTTGGACTAGAAGACGGAATTACAGGCGGCCTTCGCTGCCACTGAAGCTCAATCAACTCAACAACATTTATTAAACAACGTGCGCGACGTGCTTGAAAAAAGAAACCGAAAGAAGATGAGTCGGGAGGGCGAAAGCTCTCTCCCGTCTGCCTGGAGAAGGAGAACAACGTTTCGTTCCTCCCTGTTTCCCGTGTCCTCTTGAGGGCGCGTCAGTAGAAGGGAGGAAGACGCGCCGATGCTACCTTTTTCCTTCATTTTTTCTTAAATTGCACCCGTTGAGGCAGACTAAGTTCTAGGCTGTATAAACATACACACAACCCATGTTTTTCAAACGTTAGGTTACTAACGAAAAACGGCGCAAAAACAAGGACAGGTGGAAAGAGTAGACGCTTGCATTGCCTTTTCACATGTTTTCATCAGTTTGTGCGCGGTTTTTTTGTTAGTAATGCATCACCAACTCGCCCAAGTTACCACTCTTTTAAACAAAAGGTACGCGATTTTTGAAAATTCCGACGTAAGATGGATCCCGTAACCGCCCATTATCGGTAACTGGCGCTCTTCAGCTCCAAGTATTCGAGAGCTCCGCCGGCCGGCGTATTCCCATTAGAAATTTCAGCGAATGGCTTATAGCTTTTGAAAACGATAATGGTTAATTCTGAAACTTTGGCGCACCTGTTGGTGCGGACCGCCAGGGCTGCATCTGAATGAAGAACGAGCCTTCCGCGACGCGTTATTTAACAACCACACCTCGTAAGTCTTGCAGCGACGACCAGGGTGTTCCTCTACAACGCAGACACATACGGCTCCTGAAGCCGCTATCTAAACACATCGGTCGCTTCTGTAATTCTAAGCAATGGTTGTTTAGCTTCGAGTTGGACGGCGCCATTGGTGCACAGTTGGTGAATTTAAGCCGCTGTCACACTGCTCAGGCATCATACAAAAGACACGGGCTGCAGACGTGAGAACAGAATTTCCTGTGGACAGACTTTAGGCATATTCGACGCACAGTTGCTTCATACATGATTCAAACATGCCTGTATACAGTATGTGTAGAATCAATGAGACGGGTCCCTTATATGCAAAGAAAGCCTTAAACAATGTGTGCAGGCTGTCTTTTGTAAGATGTATAAGCAGTGGGACCGCTGCTTTAGAGGTATAGACCATAGCGGTAGCACGGAGAGCCACGACAGCGAAGCTGTGTTCTCTATAAGTGATATTTTATTTCCAAAGTTTGCAGAGAAAAGTCAAAAAGTGAGAAATTCACGGAGCATATTGTAAATGGTAACTTCCGCGCGATTTAGTGCTTTTTTGCACCGAAGCGAAGATCAGAAATGAGAGAAGTTAGGATTTTAGAGAGCCCGTGCAGAAGTCAAAGTCGGCGTCCCTGATTTTCATCTCCACCTTGTCGTAGGTGTAATAGTAGGATTCATCGTTGTCTTTTATGTGCCAGGTAATACCGAAGGCCCTTATTGACGGATTTTGGGTGGAATGGAATCCATTAAGATTTGACTTGCTGCATTCCTTGAACCACCAGCCACCACTTAGACTTCCGGAGCAGCTGTCTCCGTGGTAAACGTTTGTCCAGTTCTTGGTGGTGAACTTGGCATTGTTGTGTTCGGATAACGCGTCGTAACCTGTGCATGCCAAAAAGCAGAATGAATCAAGCAACTGTGTTGACGGCTCTTGCACTATATTATACTCATGAGTTGCTAACATAAAATAATATGTTCTGTTAATGGCAAACATCCAGAAACATTAGACTGCCTCAGTGGATGCAAGTTGTTTTTCTTCTCTTCCAAGCTGATTTGCCTCAAAATTGGATCAAAACATTCATTGACACAGCCAAACTAGTAACCTAAATTACAAGCCACAATATTTTGTGGAGTTGTTGAATTTTGACATTTTGCCTGAAAGGCTCAACAGTAACGCTGGTAACACCGAAAACGTGACGTCAAAAACGTGAACTAGGTGGCACAAGCTACCGCCCGTTACGAAAGGTACAGCCGTTACCATTCATCCACCCATCCATCCATCCATTGTTGTTATAAGGGGCAGTGCAGTTGGTTCCCATTTGGTGGTGTGGAATGAATTCTGAGGAAGCTCACAGCGGCATACGAAAAAACAGCAACAAAAAAAAACGCTCGAAGTATTGTGTCCTTTTAGACTGTTTTCTCGACTTGCAAGTGACTTCCCCAGTACGTTTCATCTCGATTAGATCACGTTCATATTGTCGGTATCCCATCGTGGAGGACTAATTCTTTTTTTCAGTTACTTCTCCCACGCACATCACAAGAGTGGAATCGCCTTCCCGTAGCAACAGCTTCGATTGAAGGCCTCCAACCGCTCTAGAACGGATTAGCTAATCTTTTATAGATAGACGCCATTTTATTGTACTTCTAGTAACTGTTCTTTTTTACTTTATCACCATTTATTTTTGCAACCACTGCCTTCTTCAATGCCTAGGGCCCTGAGGGTACATGTTATAAATAAATAAATATGTAAGTAAATAAACACCGCTTGTGACATCGCGCAGCTGGAGAACGCTTGAAAGTTTGAATGTTGGTTTTGGCACAACCTTCATTTGCTGCTTTCTCAATAGCTAACCTTAATTGAAAGATAATAAATAGCATGCTGGCAAGACTGAAACCTGGGTATTCCGATAATGCGTTTAATCTGGCTAGTGCAAAAACCACTTAAAGTGTCATAATTTATGTCAGGAATCGGGCTGGAGTTTCACAAATACCAGTTACTACGGATGTCTGTTGCTGCACCGAATGGTAAACCAAATCTTGTAAGAAACAACAGCAAACAGTTAACACTTTTACAATTGAAAACGAGCGTGTTGGTTAATAGATACAAAACCCTAAAGTATAAAACAGCGAGGACGGGAACAAGGCATCTTTCATTTAGCAACAACATAAAATGGCACAAAGATGAAACCACCCCCTAAGGTTTCAGCGTACTCAAAGAGGGAAAGGAGATAATTGTTATAAAGAAAAGGGAATTTAGTGCAAAATATAAAAGTTTAAAAAGCGCTGGCGTCACGACGAGGTATCACTAATTTAGTTATCTCAGATTACTTAGAATTCAACCTTTGTCAATGATAATGAAGGTGCAGAAATATTGTTGTTTACAGTCCCAGAGGGAAATGTGCTATAAATATAAGTTTAAAAAGCTCTAGCGTCATGACGAGGTGTCAGTAATCTAGTCGTCTCTGGTGCTAGGAATTCGACCTCTGTCTTTGTCAGTAATAATGAAGGTGCAGAAATGTTTTTGTTTACAGTCCCCATGGCAAATGATTCAATGATTTCTCTCCGAAATATGTTGTTGTGCCCGCCCAGTATTCTAGCATCAGAGAAATAAGGAGTACAGTCATCGCACGTGCGGCTTTGAAAGACAATTGGGTGATACGACTCATTTGAAGCCTTTGATGCTTCCAAGTTGTGTTCTCTGAGTCGATGATTGACGCATCTCCCAGTCTGTCCAATGTACTGACTGCCACAGCTTTGTGGAATTGAATAAACCTTTCTTTCTTCGGAATCTACGAACTTTTTGGCATGCTTAACATTGCACCCTCTGGGACTGCCGCTCCATTAACATTTTTACACATCTGTTTTAGGCGCATATACGACAGGAAGAAACAACACTCGTGTCGAACTTGGATGCGATAAATCTTAAACGGTGCGCGGAATTGTGCGTGTAGGGAATCCCTGCGAAACGACCTTTCTTTTTGGAAACAACTTGCGGAAGTTGTGGTTTAAAAATGAACCTCTCAAGTGTGGAACGAAGTAGGTCAGCAGAAAAGCCTGCTTTTTCCAACCTCTGCTGCTGTAACTTTAAGCTACTTTCAGAGAAATGCGTGCACGACTTGGAGAATGAGGACTTGAAAAGTGACCTTACCATGCCATGCTTAACCGACTCGGAGTGAGCACTGGTGAAAGGGAGGACTGGCTTCTCTGACCTCTGCTGAAAGGCCCAACAAAGACCTGAGGAATGAGGGGGTAATCGTAAATCCAGTAATTGTAGTCTTTCCGTTGAAGGATATTCCTGGGTAAAAGTTAGTCCCGCCGCACAGTCTTTGAAAACTTCAAAGATGCTGTCAGCGGACACAGCGTCTGGATAAATGACCAAGTAATCATCAACGCACCTAAACACTGGGAAACAATGAAAGGACTTGTCCAACTGATCGTTGATAGCCCTGCCAACAAAACGAAGAAATATTTCACTAAGGACTGGTGCAAGGCAAGAGCCTATACAAACTCCCTTCTTTTGTCTGTAAATATTTCACTCGTATTCTACTAGAGTGGACTGCAAGTAAATATTTATCAGGTCAATGAAGCCCTCAACCGAAACACCGGAGGAATTTTCAAAGTCGCAAATTTTGTGCTCATGGATCGCATTAGTCACATAATCAAAGATGAGTTTTGGTTCTAGGCTGTAATACATATCTTCAATGTCGAAATACATGATGGAGTGCGGAATGGAACTAAAATAAAGCGAATTGAAGCGGGGTATTAATTCTAAAGAGTTTTGGACTATAAAGGCTGAGGGAGGATGATATTAGACAGATGTTTTGTAGATAACATCCCAGAGGTTTTTGCCAACGGCCAATTTATGAAATTATACTCCTGAAGGGAACTCTATACCTGCGAGTCTTAACAGTAAAGAACACAGACAAACACTGTTTGGCAGGACTACCAATGACGTTCCTAAAAAAGTTCGAAGAAAGTTCGTAGAATGCGAAGAAAGAAAGGTTTATTCAAATCCACCTGTGGCAGTCAGTACATTGGGCAGACTGGGAGATGCGTCAACCATGGACTCAGAGAACACAACTTGGAATCATCAAAAGCTTCAAATGAGTCCTATCACCCAAATGTCTTTCAAAGCCGCACGTGCGATGACTGTACTCCTTATTTCTCTGATACTAGAATACTGGGCGGGCACAACAACAGATTTTGGAGAGAAATCATTGAATAATTTGCTATGGGGACTGTAAACAACAACATTTCTGCACCCTCATTATCATTGACAAAGACAGAGGTCGGATTCCTAACACCAGAGATGACTAGATTACTGACACTTCGTCATGATGACAGCACTTTTTAAACTTTTATATTTACAGGAAATTCCCCTTTCCTTTATAACAATTATCTCCTTTCCCTCTTTGAGAACGTTGACACCTTTGGGAGGCGGTTTTATTGTTGTGCCATTCTATTTTGTTGCTAAATGAAAGATGTCATGTCCCCGTCCTCGTCTTCGCTGTTTTATACTTTCAAGTTTTGTAGTTAACGATGTTGGCTTCAAAATCGACCTAGAGGTAGCGCTACTGTCGCGCTATCATCATCATCAAAGCGGGAATAGAAGCATGGCCGCCTCATAGACTCTCCACGTTTGAGCGCGAGATGGTGTAGATTTTTGCGTTTATTTTGTCGCATAGTATCGGTGGGAGAACTTTAGTGAAAATATTGTTCGGTGCTTCAGAGAACATCGAATCGTGTTATCAGCGTACGGCCTAAATTTAAATAATCGCTTGTGTGAATGCGTCGTCTGCTCTAGACAGACATTGGGAAGCATGGATCACCACGACGGATGCCTGTCTCCAGGTGAACTGCACTATTTATGTTAAATATTTGTTTCTTTTAAAAAAGATGTATTTGTTCACCAGCGTGGGAATTTAACAAAACAGTGAATTCCAACCCTGATAACATAATACTGGTACTGTGGTCTGTGAAATAGCATGTTATATGCTTTTTTTTATAACTTTTAGCTTTTCCAGTAATATAAATATTCCGCATGAACAGAGGTTAGTGCTGTATTTTGTATGAAGAGAAGTTATGGCTGTGCTCTATGCGTGCCATTGGGAATAAACGAGTGTAACCGAGCAACGCAGCAGCGTGCGTGTTATTAGATGCTCTTCACGGTAGTGTGGGTTCACCCGCTTCAATTTCCTCGGTGAGGGCCGGGGATGTCAAGAGGCTAATATTATAAATTTGTGACTAAGTAATCTTCTTTTCAAACACAGTAGACTCTGTAACCTCAACAAACGACGCGCATCATGACAGAGACAGCATCGGCCGCAGCGACACTCGTTTATTGACGAAGGCTTGCGATTCTCACGAGACTTTCCGATCACCCTCCTCCCTCGCCTAACGCATATCGGGACTGGGCAGCTCATTGATTAACCTTCAGATTATTGAAGTTATGCTTTAAGTGCGATATTTTGTTTTGCCATTTAATCGGAATCTTGTGCTTGAGAAAGTCAGGGAAAAGTGAAAAATGCCCGCTTTAATCTTTCTTACGTCTCTATTTCTTTTAGGACACAGGCTTGCGCGGTAAACCACTTCAGCATGCTTGTGAGTCTCATCCAGGGTGATATACTGTTCAAATAATACCTTAAAAATTAATTTACTTTAAAAGGCTTCCCGTGTCCAAATTTCTGTAGACGTCACAACGTGAAAATGAAAATGCAATATGCCATTTATGACATAATAAAAATATTAAAAAATGTGCAGTTTTAACGTCTTCCATGCAACATGAACGTGGAAAATAAACTAACGGATGAATCAATTAATTAGTCTATTAAAGAGTAGCAATCATTCGGATTATCTTTTCCCAAACCACAGCTCCAATCAGCATTCAATGTTTTATTAAAGCTATGGTTTATGCGAGATAACAAAAATATGTGGAAGCAGCGGTTGTATAAATACCACAACCTTAAGATTATGGAAGCATCCGACTTAATAATAATCGGTTTGCTAAATCTCCATGCATGTGAAACGATACAACACGACCTTTAGTAAGAAGAAACGAGAGCAAAAACAGCAAGCGTTTAATGAGGAGGGCTCAGCTCAGCCGGAAACGGGCTTGCGTCGTCCAGATTGATGCTTCTGAACGTGCGCCCGTAGCAGACGACGCACGGTGGTATCTCCGCTTTTGCATGTTTCCAATTTCGGTCGCACGGTGGCAACGCGGTGCGATTTCGAGGCGAATATGACATTATATTTACCATTTTGTAGAAGGTGGCATATACGAGGGGCGTTCATAAAGTTCGTGTTATTGTCACGAAGGAATAGAGATTCAGCAATCAAACTCGAGTAGGAGTTGAGACTTTGTCTACATGTTCGCCACCAAACGTTACCCACTTTTTCCAGAAATTCACCACATGCCGGAGGCCATTGTTATAGAACTCCTCGTTTTGAGTGTTCATGAATCGCTCCACTTGAGTAATCACTGTGTCGCCGTCGATGAAATGCTTTCCTCTTATTTGGCCACACTGGAAGTGTCTGTGCCATTTAACTAAAGTGCCATAAACTGGGGTGTTTTCCCAGAACAATGCTTCTAGATTGGAATGAATATCCTTGGCATTGCTTTCCTTCAAATGAAAACAACGGATCACTGCGTGTGCTTGGCACCGACGGGCGGTGCCATTTTCGTTTCGACTCCCTAGCGGCGTTCTGAGCTACTATAGCATGCGATGCTTATACTGTGCGGAAACTAGAGGGACGCGCGCTCATGTTGATACCTGTTTTGTTCCGTTTTTTGTAAATTTTTTGTGCCGATAATACGAACTTTATGAACGCCCCTCGTATAGGTTGTTTCGCAGAAGGTTATTCTAATCATTCCTGCGAAACTACCTGTCACAAAGGAGTGTTATGATGTAGTGGTCTCCTCTAAAGGGCCTCTCAAGAATAATTATAACGTTCGCGATCACTAGATTTCTAATGATGTTTGAGTAATTAAAATCTTAATTAGCAAATTTGGACATATGGTTTTTGTTAAAAAAAAATGCCGACAGGAAGTCGAAATTTAAAAATGTTGATGTCTATAGGCAGCGGTCTTGCTCCCCGTGGCCAAAGCGCAAAATTACTGGTGTCATCATGACTTCTTCACATGACATGGCGCGAGAGGCATGTCGACAGCGCCAGTACCTACCTGGAAGACCATCGTACTCGCCGATTGTCAGCTTGTACTCCTTCTGTTTGTCACCGACGTGAAATTTACGGTAGTGCAGAACTATCGGATCCTTTGCTTTGTTTCTCGTCAGTTCAACCCTGAGAGCTTGTTGGTTATTTGGAAAACTCGTAAGTGCGTGAAGCTCTCTGTTCCCTTTAATAGAAGGTATTGCGTTTAGTAATAAAACACGAACACCTTGTTGTAAGGTTAAACTGACTAATGAACGCTTCTTTCAAAATACTATGTTAGGACTGTGGCCTAAGCTTGCTTCTAACGGAAGCTGGAAGGAAGCATCACGTTTTACATATAAAAGCCCTAAAAGCATGCAGTTGTTGGCAATGACTCGCTGGGTTCACTAACCTAGCCTTGTCTAGAAGCAGTTCAGACCAAGCTAAATTTAGTGAGTTCGAAAGGATTCCCTAAAAGGTTAGCGACTCACACTTTTTAGTTCACAATAGTATACGATAACATGCTCCCATGTCAGAGGGTGCGTCGTTGTATAATTGCTTGTATTAATAAGCAAGAGAAAAATGTCGGCCGAATAAAGTTAAATGTGAGAGCATTTGTTTCTATTGAATAGTATTATGAAGAATGGTAAATCATGTAAGCACGTCTAGGCTCTGCCAGCTGACAGTATCTTTTTATTTTTATTTTTCGCCTGGACCAAAATTAAATATTGCCACTGCTGCTGTTTTTAGTTTAACAAAAGAATTTGTTTTGTTTTTTATTAGGTGTGATTTTAAAGATATGCAACGTCACTTACGAATATGATGTGACGAATGTCACAGGTTCCTCTCCAAATTTAGCGGGGAAGTTTACAACGTGACGTTAAGTCAAGGTGCCACGTGGCGTGAGTGAAGCGCCGTTCAGACACTTGCAACCGAGTAGGGCGGAGAGAGACAAGACCGGTTTTTAAACCTCTTGCGACGGCGGCAGACCTGCTCCGCAGCATGCGCATCCCGTCCTCCGCCGCCGCAAAAGGCCTGAAAACCGGTCTTGTCTCTCTTGGTCTTACTCGATTGCATGTGTGTGAACGAGCCTTTAACGTATTCTCCGTTCACAGGCGTTTGACGTTAGACTGAAGGCCCGTCCAAACAGGATACTTCAAAAATCATGAGGCGGTACAACTCAGACATAAATTGTGCGGCGCTCCACTTCCGCCCATTCTTTTTTGCCGGGGAAAAAGTTCCCTCCGTCAAATCTCGCCCGTCTCCTCCACGGCGGCTTGGAACATGCTCATCACGTGGGTCCGGATAGCAACTCACAAGCTCTGTTGTCTGTCGGTTAATCGCTCAAGGCCTCCGCCGCTCTTAAGGTCACGAAAGTGGGAAAGGCAAGGGCCGTGTTTGTAATCTTACCTAAATAGATCCGAGCTAGTCTCTGGCGGGTCGTGCCACGTGATACCACAGATATAGTGACGCTTGAAGTGGGTAGGTTTTCGAACGCAAAGGTACAAGACGTTTACCCTGGAGTAAGATCGAGTAAACTTTGGAACACGACCAAGGATACGAGGACCCGGCAGAACAAATGGACAACATTGGCAGGTGGCGGGTGACATCAAGTCTTACGAGCACCGAAGTCACCGAGAAGCGGAGAAAGCGAAGAGGAAAATTGTGATGTTTGCTCGGTGGATTGCCGGACGCTTCAACTTCCATGATTCTTGACGTAGTCATGTCACCTCACGATTTCAGAAGTGTCCTGTTTGGATAGGCCTAAAGCAATTTCTTTTTTTTTTGTACCAGATTCGGGCGGCCTTTTCCAAGATTCAAGAATACAAGGATTCATATATTTGTACTTGCCTATCCAGAATGACTTTTTGGGTGATCCAAATCCTTTCTCATAATCATGATAGGATTTATCGAAGGCGTCTCTGGGGTCGTCTTTGGTTCGACTCTGAATCACCTGTAAGTTGATTGAAGAGTCAGAGCGAAGTGAGGCTTGCTTCTGGACTCTTTATGCTGCTCAGAATGTAATTTTAAAATATACGCCTCAAAGAACCACTCTTTTTGGTTTGGTTACTCGGTTTGGTTACCCGGTTTGGTTCCGCGGTTTGGTGAAACACGCAGGCACGTTAAAGCCATCTCTATCCCGTTTCACACAAAGTACCAGCGCAGTCAACGCTACGATTCAATGCGGCCGATCAAGCAGTGGCAAAAGTGCAGCGGCAAAAGTGCAGCGGCACGATGCTCGTCACTTTTGCGCGTTCGCTATCACCGACGAAAGCAATTATGTAGAGTACAGAGTTTTAGGGGGGTGTATCTCAAAACGTCCCATTCGCATTTGGTCCTTCTCGTTTGATCCTTCTCATTAGATCCAAATTGTATTTTTCGCAACTGGACCCATTCTCATTTCGCCCGTTCGCGCTACGACCGAATGGCACTAGCTGGACATGCCTCTAACGTGATTATGCCTTCGCGGCTTCTTGATGAGCCTTACCTTGATTGGGCCCCCAACATACCATCAGATGTATGTTATGTGTAGAGGTACGCACTGAGAATCGTACAATGACGCCTGCTTCCCTTCCTCTAAGCAAACAAAAAAAAACGATGAACATTTAATTTGGAAAATTGTTTTAGACAGAAATAGCCTACATAATAGCAGTGGTTCTCAACCATTGATGTTTCGCGGACCCCTTGTAGAAAGGCGGAGATGATGGAGGTCCCCGATCGGGGTGAGGGGAATAGAAAGGTATAATTTATCATGATAATGATTTAATAAATGAATATAACTAATTGCTAGTGTGAAGTAGACTTATCTCATGGACATACACACGAGAGTACTCACCCGAAAATTGGAGCGTTTCTTCTCAACGTGAAAAAAGACAACTAATATTGCCGTGCTTGACTGATGAGAGAGACAGGGCTTCGCGGACCCCTAGGATGCTTTCGCAGACCCCCGTTTGAGAAGCACTGCATTATAGAAGTGGTGGCATTGTCCCAAGTCGAGAGACCTCAAACAACGTAACCTTTCAGAATATGATCTGGCTGCGATAAATAGTTGGTTTGTTTTATTGTCAGCTAGTAGCTTTTCCCGACGACCTCGACGTACTGCTAAAATCTTTATCAGAGAGAGCATGCCTTAGCGTGGCACATACACACACAGACGTACAAAATATATCAATGTATTTATTAATATTACCCTAAAAAAACGATTTTGGTATGGAAGGAGTCAAGTGCGACGGGTCAAAGCGAGATATTTTTGAGAATAGCTGTTTTGAAAAGGACCAAGTGAGGAGGGCGAAACGAGAACGGGCCCAAATGAGGAGGGTTGGAATGCGAAAGACGAAACGGGAAAGGGCCAAAAGCGACGGGTCGAAGCGAGAAGATCTTTTTAGAGAATGGTTGTTTTGAGAAGGGCCAAGTGAGAAGGGCGAAACGAGAACGGACTCAAATGAGGAGCGTTGAAATGCGAATGACGAAACGGGAAAGGACCAAAATGCGACAGGTCCAAGAGAGATATTTTTGAGAATGGTTGTTTAAGGTGTATCCAGACGACGAACCAAAGTGCTGTTTTGGTCCGCGGGCCGCGCATCACGTGATCTTACGTCACCGGTCTTCGAGGTCCGCCGGCGGTCCGCAGCCCGCGCTTCTGAGAAATGCCAATCGACGTTTCTCGCCCGAACCTTGGCGGCGGACCGCGGCGTTTTTAGAATATTTGAAGCGCTAAGTCTGGCAACAAGCTGACGTTTGTTGTTTGGATTGGAATTCAAATCCAAAGTCGTTTTCTTTTGGCACCAACTGTTGAAGACGAAGAAGACGAACGTTGTGTTCTGCGACGATGGCGCCGTGGTGAGACGATGCAACTTTTTAGTTCATCGCGCTCGTGGAGCAATTCCCCGCTCTGTGGGATTGCCCTTTTCGGTTCACTTAAGTCCTCCTCGTCCTCAATAGTCAACGCCAGGGCCACCGCGGCCAAACGTCTCTTTCGTTCAACCTCCATCTTGGCTCCTTACAAATTGCCTCAAAGCAGCTCGCTGCATGCGTTTGACGGAGCTGTGAGGTCGAGGGTTAGACCGGCCCGTTCGATCTGTCGTCTGCTCTTTTGTTCCGCCGTGTGGATGCTCATTGCAGCCGGGCGGCCCGCGGGCCGCGCATCACGTGATCAATCGGTCCGCGGCCCGGTCCGTTGTGTGGATACAGCTTTAGCGGGGCAGCTAGCGGAAGCGATCCAGCGCTTGAACGGCGCCAAGCTCATGGGACAGGCACGTGATAAGGACACAAGGTGCCTGGAACACAAGCTGCACGGACTCTGGGATTCGGCGGCAGGCCCCTCGATGAGCTAGTCAAAAGGACAGTGTATATATTGTAAATAAATATGTAAAGTGTGATTTACCGAGCCTCTACTCCTACATACTGGTGACCCTGGACCAAGCTACTCCCGATCACGCCCAACTACGCTGCCCTGGAGCTCTGGTTCTTTTGGTGAGTCCAGCTTTGTGCCCCCGTCATGAGCCTCGGAGATGATGGCGACTCTCCCGGAGCCCCGACGACACTGGGGGCGACGACTCTGAACATCAAGTTCCCGGATTTCTGGTCATCCGATTCCGAGCTGTGGTTCCTGACCGCGGAATCAATTTTCCGTAAGAGCAGGATCACCTCATCATTGACCGAATTTGACTACGTCGTCGCGGCCCTCCCGCAGTCAACCGCATCCGTGGTTCGCGACATTCTGCGTTCTCCACCCGCAGATCAGCCCTACGAGACTCTACGAAAAGAACTGATTCGTCGCACCACAGAGTCCGAGTAGCGGCGTCTTCAGTAGCTAATGACTGCAGAGGAGCTGGGCGACCGCAAACCTACAGAGTTATTGTGATGCATAGAGCACCTCCTTGGGGACAAAGCCACGACCATGGACACATCCATATTTAAAGAACTTTTTCTCCAAAGCCTACCAAGCCAAGTCAGGATGATTTTGAGCACATCTGCCACCGACTCAATCTCCACGCTTGCTCGAATGGCCGACCAAATCATGGACGTAGTCTCCCCTGCCATCTCAGCGGTGCGTCAAGAGACCTCCTCAACGCCGTGCACTACTGTAACCGACATCGAATCCCAGCTCGCTCGACTCCTCAGCTTCAACGACCACATAGAGACCAGGGTGAGCGAGCTCAGTCGTGAGATTCGTAACCTCCAATCACGACCTTCGCGATCCTTGATCGTCAATCCACGAGCTAACGCTGCCCGGCGCCGCAGTGAATCAAGAGCTGGGTCCCCCCTTCCAAGAGTCTGCTGGTACCACCAGAGAAAAGGATCCCAAGCCAGAGCATGCCGCTCACCGTGTAACTACTCGGGAAACGACATGGACACCCGCTGAAGGCCGCCAGCGTCGAAAGCCCAACTTCAGGCGGGCTTTTCTACGTCACGGAACGCAACACAAAGGTCCGCTTCCGGGTAGATACCGGAGCTGAGGTAAGCGTGGTACCTCCTACGCTGGAGGACCGCCGGTGCCGCCAACAGTCCCCACCGTTCCAGCCTGTTAACGGATCCCCGATAAAAACGTACAGCGAAAGGTCCTCGGCGTTGGACATCGGACTCCGGCGGACATTCCGTTGGATTTTTATCATCGCGGATGTTCGGCAGGCGATCATAGGAGCAGACTTTCTGCGGCGATTCGCACTGACTGTGGACCTGAGGAGAAATCAACTTCTTGAGACCGGGACAGAATTGAGTGTCCAAGTTATCGTGTCGAAGTCCCTTCCTCTTAAACTTGCTCTTCCACGAACAGAAACGAGTTCTCCTTGGCAAACCATTGCCGACGAAGTTCCTGCCGTGTTTAGCCCACCTGCTCCCGCTCAAGCCATCCGACACACCGTCATCCATCACATCGTGACGAAAGGGGACCCGGTTTTCGCCAGACCTCGTCGACTCGCTCCCGACCGCCTCAAGATAGCCAAGAACAAATTCCAACACATGCATGAACTTGGTTTTATCAGGCCATCTTCGAGTCCCTGGTATTCGGCAGCTCACATGGCCCCCCCCCCAAAAAAAAAAAAAAACCGGGGACTGGCGCCCCTGTGGGGACTACCGGTCTTTAAACAAGTGTACACTGTCCGACCGTTACCCCATCCCTCATATTCAGGACGTCGGTGGCATCCTGCAGGGCGCGAAGGTTTTCAGTAAGGTGGACCTCGTGAAGACATTCTACCAGATCCCCATAGAACCAGCAGACATCCCCAAGACGGCTGTCATCACATCATTTGGATTGTACGAGTTCTTGCGAATGCCCTTTGGACTCCGCAACGCTTCACAAACCTTTCAACGATTCGTCGACACAGTCCTCCGAGGTTTGTCATTCACCTTCGTGTATATCGACGATAGCCTTGTATTCAGCAACACTCCGGAGGAGCACGCCGAACATTTACGACAACTCTTCTCGCGCTTCCAACAATACGGACTTGTCGTCAATCCGACCAAGTGTGAATTCGGCGTCAACGAACTTGGATTTCTTCGCCACCACGTTGATAGCCGCGGAATTCAGCCGTTACCCAAGAAAGTCGCAGTCATCCGAAGCTTTGCACAACCCCCGACGGCGAAGATACTTCGGGAATTTCTCGGACTCGTCAATTTTCCCCGACGTTTTATACCACAGTGCGCCCAAGTCTGCGAGCCCCTCTACGACTTACTGCCGGCCACCAAAGTAAAAGCAGCGCCACTCCATTGGACGCCAACTTCCAATCAAGCTATCGAGAGAGTGAAAAATATCATTGCCAACGTCACCCTTCTCAGCCAACCCAGGAGCGACGCACCTCTCTCCATCATTGTCGACGCCTCGGATGGAGCTGTTGGAGCGGTTCTACAACAACAAGAAGGAGACAACTGGCAGCCACTTTCCTTCTTTTCGAAGAAACTGACTCTGACAGAACGGCGATACAGCACCTTTGGACGTAAGCTGCTGGCAATATACCTTGCCATCAAGCACTTTTGCCACTGTGTGGAAGGCCAAGGTTTCTTCGTCTTGACAGACCATAGGAATGGACTACAGGCATCGCAAGGAGTTCCAGCACAGGCAGAACATCAAGAAAGCACATTTCCACAGGATCTGGTATGTGAAAAGAACGCAAGTCTTGAACTCTTTTAAGATAATGAAGAGGAGGGAGAATTGTTTGCCATTGGTATGGCGTAGTGCTCAGTGTGTGTCGGGATCCCGTTTAAATGTAGTCAACCCATGTAACATTTCGATTTCAGAAGGAACGGAAAGTTTTTTATCCAAGGGACCTAAATTTTGTCTCAATGTGAGGCCTTCCAGACTCGATGTGTTTTCGGCTGTTCAAAACGTTGTGCGCTTAGTAGGTCATGATGAAAAGACGGCTTTTGTGGATCAGACGGTGGGGAGAGTAGATAAAATCATGGGAGACATGTACCCGAAAGAAAAAAGGAATTTTAGGGATGTAAACATGGTCAAGAATGAGATAAATTCACGGTCGTTAAAATTACTCCAAACAGATAAATCGGGGAGGTTTGGTATCCTCCCGATGAAAGAATTTCAAAACAAAGCTGAAAATGCCATGAGTGTATTGTTCAAGGACTGGAACGGAAAGTTGGCAAAGATGAGAAGGGACATATGCACAGTGTTAAAGGAAGAGGATAAAGAGCAAGTTGCCAAAAGCATAATGAGTCAATCCAAAATGTAACTATGTTTGAAATTTTTCCTAAAGGACCATAAAGTGGAGATGCCTCTTAGAGTGGTTTTAAACGAAAGCGGAACGTCGCAAACATTTGTGTCTAAGTTTCTGCAGCATGGGTTAGGTCAGGTCAGTTTGGAAAAATCCTTATCGCTGAGAAACACAAAAGAACTTATTCAGATCTTGGAACACAACCATGGGAGAAAGAGCTCGGTATTCTCCATGAATATAAAAGATTTATATTATTCTCTGGAAAAGAAGAGGT